>OZ030391.1:51746584-52041584 GCA_964023965.1 Melinopterus prodromus | reverse complement strand
TAATCAATTATCTAAACAGAAATTTAAGTTATCATTTTTCATTTTGAAGATATCCACAAAAACTCAAATGTTAAGATATCGCTTTTAATTTTTTATTCAAAACCAAATGTAGCTAGACATTTGAAACAAAAACATTCTTTTAACAAGGACTTTTTAACAAGGAATGTACTGGCCAACTTTTGTTTTTGTTATGGGCGCGAATTTTGGCACTTGGATCAAGCGGCGCCCTCAGCGTTAGGTTTGCCATTTAACCAAATAAACCTTAATTCTGGTTGATTGTGGATGTAAAATGCCGTTTACAAATAACGAAAAGCGCGATATAATACGGGTTTATTATTGTTCTCTTAGAAATGTCGCATCGTACAATATTTCTAACATTGGACGGAAATTTAGCGGACCATGGATCGTTTAGTAAACACTGCAATTCTTGTAATCCTCATGGAAATGTTGGAACTGATCAAAGAGGTATTTTAGAAATGGTAAACGTTAAATTACCATAATTTGCAATGCTTCAACTACTGGTTTTTAGATAAATGAAGATCCTCGGATTTCTAGGCGGGAAGTAACCCTTAATTTCGAATTGCTGCAAACACGTGTTTGCAGACAAACAAACAAAGAAATCGAAACCGTACAAACCCCACACAAGTCAACGAAATTATTTAAATCAACAATTTCCAAATTGCTGGATTGGTAATGCTGAACCGGTGTATCCCCTGATTTAAGTATCTGGACTATTTTGTTTGGGGAACTGTGAACGACGAAATTTATCACGATACTCGCAGAAATATCGACGATCTGCGGGATCGAATAACAAATGCGGTCAATGATATTCCGGGAAGAACAGTTAGAAGAGCATATCAAGATGTAGAAAAGACGGCATAAACCCTTCACGAAAATAGTCGCCAATTTGAACATTTACTTAAAAAATAATGTTTATGTTGTATAAACTTCCTTCTTTTACAATCTGAATGTTTTTAATACAAACCAGTCTTGGTCAGTCCGGCGCCGGCGGTCTGTAACCAAGGTGCAGTTGGTTACTTGATAAGCACGACAAACAACAAGAAAAAGAAGAACTTTTTTTTTTATTATTAAACCACTGTTATACATTTCGAAAATGAGAAAGACACGACTAACGGAAAATGTCAAAACACAATTAAACTCTTAACTATATCAAGCTTTTTGTTATTGGTAAACGGCATTTTACCACAATTAAGGTTTATTTGGTTAAATGGCAAACCTAACTCCGAGGGCGCCGCTTGATCCAAGTGCATTTTGTTGGTGTTGCTTGGCAACGACTCCGGCGGTCTGTAACCAAGCTCCAGTTGGGTAATGGAAGGCTTTTTTGATTATTCACCATTATTTTAAAAAAAGAATGATAACATGTTATACATTGCGGAAATGAGAAAAGAACACGACTATCGGAAAATGCCAAGATTCAACATGGCGCCCATAAGTAAAAACAAAAGTTGGCCATGGTTACATCGCCATCTTTGATGTTATTTCAAAATAAAGAAATGACACTGCATTCCTTGTTAAAAAGTACCTCTAGAATGTTTTTGTTTCAAATGTCTAGCTACATTTGGTTATGAATAAAAAATTGAAAGCAATATCTTAACATTTCAGTTTTTTGTGGATATCTTCAAAATGAAAAAGGATAGCTTAAATTTGTTTTCAGATAATTGATTAGCTCAAAAATACGAAACTTTGCCAAAATTAAATATAGGCTCTATCTCCACTAATAAGCGAGATCCCCATGGTGAGGCTCGAAATTGAATCACCCGGTATATATATAATATAAAATATAATTTTCCGTCTAGCGGTAGATTTTTCATATTTTTGTTCATTTTCAATAAATCTGTTACTGTATCTGACATAACATTTTCCGATATTTTTTTATGGAGAACGCAGGTTAAATTTAAAGAAAATACCACATAATAAATGTAATTTACGCCTTCCTCTATAAGTGTACAAAATTTCACGTAAAAATATCAATATCTTACATGCTTTGTTCAAACCAAACTTTACTTTGAGTAGGTACGTGAATACATATTTTACATATACACTACCACAACAAGTAATACACCATTATCCGTAATTGTATAACATGAGAGTATTAATACAAAATTAAGCTTAATATGGATGCTTCTCTTATACGACGTTCTTATAATTTGTAGGAACCTCTTATGATCCCTCTTAATTTGTCATATTAGGATTAAAAATCATATATTCCAACTTAAAAATTGATTAATGATTAAGAAATAACTTTTAGGTACTACCTCTAGCTACAGCACATATATGACCCCAATTTCCAAAGAAATAAAAAATAATTTAAATGGGATTCAAATTTTGGATTTAGAAAGAACGTTATGTAGGCCTATCAGAAATAGTTAAAAACTCCCTAAGAAACCAATCCACAAGCATTTTTTCCTACTCCTTCCTCATCCCCTACCGCTTCCTAAAAAATGAGACATAAATTTAAAAATGATAACGTTACGCATAAAAATGCTTAACTTCGCAAAAAAAGATTTTGTATGTCATCAAAAATTACAAGTTGATACATACACCACGTACATTGTTTTTATCCGCGCACACATCTACAAAGAAACGCTGACAGTGTTTCGCTGTCATAACATTCTTCCCTGAGGCCAAACATTCATCGTTGATGCAATAAATTTATTATTATTACCCGCGTTTAAATAGTCAATCTACAATCTACATTGACATTTAAGGTTTGAAGGCTATTGGGTTTATTTTCTGTGAATTTTCCAAAGACTATGAAATTGTCTATGTGCATGTGTAGTTACAAAAGTATTCAATTTGAATCAACATATTTTTTTAATTTTCAGGCGATTTCCCCAGTGGTAGACCAATAGGTCCGATCATTGTCGAAGAAAACGATAACGTAACGTTAAATTGTGCTGCATCAGGTGTCCCGAGGCCACACGTTGAGTGGAGACGTTTAGACAATAGACCTATCACCAGAGGTCCATGGCAAGGTACTTCCTCTTCAAACTAAAATGTTCAACAATGAAATATGTTCATGGTCATGATTTTCAGACGCTTCTGTAACTGGCCACACTTTGAACATCACCTTTGTTAGCAGAAACCACATGGGTCTGTATCAGTGCATTGCAGACAATGGAATACCACCACAAGTCAATCAAACATTTTTATTAGAAGTGCATTGCAAGTTCCTATTATTTCTTTAAAAATTTGTTCATAACAATAATATATTTTAGTTAAACCATTGATCAAGATAAACAACCAACTTATTGGTTCAAATAATGGCTCAATTGCTACATTAGAATGTGAGGTGGAAGCATTCCCAGAACCTATCAGGTAAATACTTGATATAAAGATGACGAATTAGCAAGTTTTTATCTACTTATTATAGATATTGGGAAAGAGCTGATGGAAGATTACTTGAAAATGGAGACAAGTACAAAATCAACAACGCTTACCAACAAGATGGATTCAAAATTGTCATGCAACTAATAATTACAAGAATATCCGCACACGATTTCACGAAATATTACTGCGTAGCCAAAAACGACAGGGATTTCTCACCAACCAAAGGCAGCTTTGAAGTCTACGGTAAAGTATTTTTTCTCGGAGTAGAAAGAAACGAGTTCGGAGATACTGTATAAGCTTGTTGAAATCTAACCCAAATCACAACATGATAAGTACCGGCTGAAACGACAACTTTGTAGACATGTACAGTGCACACATATTGCTATCTCTTTTCTCTCATTCATAAAATGACCTATATGAGGTGCGACGATTGTTACTGTATGGCGAGGTAAAGTTTCTCAAAATTATCAACAGATGGTTAAAATTGTTGTTGCAGACTTAGTTTCACGTATTTACTAATGAAACCTTAACAAAATAGGTTGAACGTATAACGCCACGAATTGGGGCTATACGAATTCAAATAAAACAAGTACGGTCTACCAAAGCTAGATTTCCCTAGAATCAGGAAACATTGCTGTTTATCCGAATTTTTTGATAAATATTTATTTAGAAAATGTAAATATGCCTTCTTCAGAATATATTAGCAGAGAATGATAAGTTTAAATATACGTAGGCTTTTACGGCCAGAATCATTTAGAAAATAAACTGCTTCCGGGTTATGCCGTGTGTCAAGATTTGTTAATGCTGACGTTTCGCGAACCATGTTGCTTCTTCAAAGCTAATTGAATACTGAAGACCTACCAAGAAACTCTCCCTTATATACCTGTATTTACACCTCACTGCGCACATCTGGAGCTACCGCTCCCATGTGCTTTTCCACCTGACCACTTTAGGATCGATTTCCAGACCCTACTAATGTCAGTACCATCCTCGCGATTGATGTAGTTAGGATGTTTGTAAATTTCGATGGCTTCGCTAATAAGCATTCGACGATAATTACCAACCCTTGCCAACATCTTCACGTCATCGAAAATTTTTGTGTGTTCCGACTCGTGGCAGTGTTGAGCTACAGCAGACTGTTGAATCTTGCGTAGCCAGGTGTTTCTACTGTGATCCTTGACTCGACATTCGATACTTCGTCCTGTCTGTCCTCACACTCACAAGTTATCTTGTATACACCTTCGTTCTTCAAGAGGGGTGTGATATCTTTTTGGTTAGGCAAAAGATCCTTTACCTTTGCTGGTGCTCTGTACCTTACCGTGATACCCGATTTCCCAGATTTTGAGGAGAACGGAGACTGCCTTATTACGTGAAAGGATACATTTTACATACCGATCTTTACAGAACATTACAGATAAATTGCTAAAACTTCATCTCAAATTAGCAAATAGATTGTCAGCCGAAGATTGGAGTAAGCTTGATTCCACCACATGGAGAAAGGCGGAGTTCCAGTTTGACAAAGCAACTGAATCTCAAAAGAAAAAGCTTGTTAAGTTAGAGGCTAAGAAGGTTGTGACCAAATCTACTACTGTGGACAAAGTAGTTATAAATATGTCTAATCACCAACTCTCTCCACTGGTGAATTGTCGATCCTAGGCAAAGGATTGAACTTTGAAATCGCACCGATAAGAATACCTAAGGAGGAAATTATTACGGAAGTAGAAGCCGCATTGTACGAAATTCCAGGTGTACAAGCAGAGGACATTTGTCAAGAGGTTTCCAGGGTAATTAGGAAAACTACTCCGCCGAAGAACAATATTACCAAAGAAGGGAAGCACTCTCTGAAGACCATCAAGGACAACAAGGATATCACAGTACTACCAGCGGGCAAAGGGAATGCAACGGTGATATTGAACAAGGAGGACTACAACCGGAATATGAACGATCTATTGGACCCAAATACGTACCGTAAAATTGCCAAGGACCCAACAGATAGGAAGGCGAGTGAAGGAATTGGTTAAATCATCATCGGTTCCCGAACAGGAACAAAGAAGCCTTGTTGTTCAAGCCCCTAGGGCACCGAGGTTCTACGGTTTGCCAAAGATCCACAAGGATAACGTACCTTTGAGACCAATCGTCAGCTCAATAGGATCCCCAACCTATTTGTTTGCAAAACACTTGTCGAAAACCATCCAACCGTTTATAGGACAAACTACATCTTTTGTTAAGAACTCTGAACATTTTAGTCAGATTTTGAAGGAAGTTGTTATTGACCCGCAGGATATACTCGTAAGTTTCGACGTAACATCACTCATTACGTGTGTTCCGGTTAAGGAGGCAGTCGAAGGCCCTCGGACAACACTTGTGCCCCTAGGTCTACCAACCGATGTACCGGATCTTGTAGAGTATTGTCTCTCCACCACATACTTCAAGTGGACGGGAGCGATGTATGAGCAAGTAGAGGGTGCTCCCATGGGATCACCTCTTTCACCGGTAATCGCCAATTTCTTCATGGAATTGTTTGAAGAAAAAGCCATAAGGTCAAGTCTTTACAAACCCAAGCATTGGGTCAGATATGTTGATGATACCTTTGTGGTTTGGCAACACGGTAGAGATAAACTTACTGAGTTCCTTAGCCACCTGAACAATGTTAATCCTTCGATCAAATTCACGATGGAAATAGAAGAGCATAATCAGCTACCATTTTTGGATGTGCTGGTATACAGAACATCAACGGGTACGTTTGGACATACAGTCTACCGTAAGAAAAACATACCGATCGGTACTTGACCGCCAAGTCACACCACCATCCCCAACAGAAGAGAAGTGTCATTAACACTCTGTTCAACAGAGCCGAGAAGGTGTGAGACTCCAGCACCTTGAACGACGAACGGAAACAGTTGGTGTGGGCTCTACGTCAGAATGGATACACCAAGACTGACATACGAGGTGTCACACAAAGAAAACCGCAATTCTCAGAGGAGCGGTAAGACTCAAAGGGGTTCGCTTGCTTACCATACGTAAGTGGGGTATCAGAAAGAATCGGTAGAATATTGAAGAAATCGGGTATCACGGTAAGGTACAGAGCACCAGGAAAGGTAAAGGATCTTTTCCCTAACCTTAAAGATATCACACCCCTTCTGAAGAACGAAGGGGTATGCAAGATAACATGTGTGTGGAACATGCTATGTAGGACGGACAGGACGAAGTATCGAATGTCGAGTCAAGGAGCACAGTAGAGACACCCGGCTACGCAAGATTCAACAGTCTGCTGTTGCTCAACACTGCCAAGAGTCGGGACACGCAATAATTTTCGATGACGTGAAGATGTTGGCAAGGGTTGGTAATTATCATAGAAGGCTTATTAGAGAAGCAATCGAAATCTACAAACATCCTGACAACATCAATCGCGAGGAGGGTACTGACATTAGTAGGGTCTGGAAATTGATCCTAACGGGGTCAGGTGGAAAAGCACATGGGAGCGGTAGCTGCAGATGTGCGCAGTGAGGTGTAAATACAGGTATATAAGGGAGAGTTTCTTGGTAGGTCTTCAGTATTCAATTAGCTTTGAAGAAGCAAGCAACATGGTTCCCGAAACGTCAGCATTAACAAATATTGACACACGGCATAACCCGGAAGCAGTTTATTTTCTAAATGATAAGTTTGTTTTCCTGTTGGACGTATTACAACCTGGCACACAGCACTTCATCGTGAAAATGAGTGAATTCTAAATTTAGTTCATTGTCATTAACACAGTCAGTACGCTTCAACTATATATGCATATCCACAACAGGTATGCACAATACAATGTTACAGTCAGCACCTATAATATAAATATATAATAAAATAATCGTCACTATTCACTAGACTAGACGACATAACCCATACATAACCTCACAACCATATATTTTGATAGGCCGATTCAGCGCTCTATTTATGAATGAAACCAGTATGATCGTACTGCTGATCTACAAACTTGTCGCTTTTTTGGAGTTATTGTGCAGTGATTTGGGGCCAGATTTTGCCTATAGAGTATGGTCACCTCACATTCTTCCCTGAATTTTTTGATAAAAGGACATAATTTTTGATATTTGTATATATAGAGTTAAGACCCGGAGCGAAGCCGAAGTTACCTCAGAAATTTGAAGTGGGCCCAACGCCGCCTGCTAGGATATCCTACGAAAGTCTGTGCCCGCCCCCGCACTGCCCAATCTGTGTGGATCCTAAGGAGTGCAAGGAGACTGGTGTGTCCTTGATCGACTTGATTGGAAAATGGGAGATCAAACCTTACCAAGGATTTGAGAATCACACTGAGCCCACTAATCGTGCAACAGGTTTGTTTATTGTATGACCAGAATTCATAGGATAAATTTTTCCTAATGTACCGCTAAAAATGTTTAGCCTACAATTAATTTGAAATTTAACTGACTTATAGTTCTATGGGACCTTCTTTTAATTCCCCAAAGAAGATGCTCCTTACAATAGGTTATAAAGTAGGGCTCCAATTTTGGACGCTTTCCTACTCGCGCTAGATTCAGTGCAGATTTGATTTTTTAAGGCGAATTTGGAAATGTTTTTAATAAGATTTATATAAGAATACTAAATCATTTATTTAAAAAAAAATACAACGAAAAAATCAAATTATTGAGAACAATTACTACGAAAAAAAAATATGATGTGGCTAGGCTCATGACTTTATCATACAATATATAGATATAAAATTAATAGTTTAGCTGAATGAGAATCTATTTGATTAAGATAAATCGTGTCTGCATTAAAATTAAACTAGTTAGCCAGGATTTGACAGATATTTTGATGCTATTGTTAAAGCATCAGCATTTGACACTCCCTACTGTCATTAGAATAATAGTAATTTATATCACAAATGCCGAAAGTACGAAATAGCGCGACGGGCGGTGATGCGGCGCGTCACCGAAGGCGGAGCGTCGCGTCGCATGCGAGTTGCGCTATGTAGTTTTCGGCAGGAGTGACATCAACGTTTTATGTGTTGCTCTTTGAGAAACATGTATCTTTAAAAAAAATATTAATAAATGGTTATAAATCTGTATAGGAAATGTTAGGTTAATCCCACCTCTACGAAACGTCAGAGGTTGGAGAACCGCTATGGAGAATCGCTATACCGTTGCCGCTCTAGTACGACAAAGTACAAAATACAAATTTCAAATTAAATAAGATCATCAATTTGAATGTTTGTAGATAAGAAATACCAACCCGTTGTTATATCTAATTCTAAAAACGATAAATTGAGAAAATTGTAAATAAAGTATAGCGATGAGTGTAGTTTTATTTTAGTATCTTGGTACGGATGCGACATCTACAGTGTCATGAACAAATATAAATCTGTCAGAATTTGAATTAGCTTTTTAAACTTGATGTTTCGTAGAAGTGGTATCGTGGTGGTATTAACCTAACATTTCCTATACAGAAATATAACCATTTTGGGGGGGGGGGGGTCGATGGCGTATAGGATAGAGCGCAAAATTTGGTTGTATTGGACAGTGATGTAAACTTTTTTCGCAGAAGTTTTCTGGAAATGTTTCATATTAATGATTCTGTATCGCCAATGAATTCTAAAACGGACATCAAAAATTTAAGTACCATTTATACATATTTACTAAATTACAAAAACATTCATCCCACGCAGTTAAACCAACTTCGAAAATTTTAAGACGTTATGTCGGGGGGGTCGATGGCGTATAGGATAGAGCGGCTGCTATCTACGCTGGAGGCCCGGGATCGAATCCCGGCTCGGGCTAAAATCGACTGTCCTGGTATTTTAGGCAGGGAACAAATACCTTTGCATGCCATTTTTAATTATTTTTGGTTAAATACATATTTCTCAAAAGCAACACAAAAAACGTTGATGTCACTCCTGCCGAAAACTACATAGCGCGACTCGCTCACATGTGACGGCGACGCTCCGCCTTCGGTGACGCGCCGCATCACCGCTCGTCGCGCTATTCCGTTCTTTCGGCACTTGTGACATAAATAACTATTATTCTAATGACAGTAGTGTCAAATGCTGATGTTTTGACAATACCTACTGTCAATAGTATCAAAATATCTGTCAAATCCTGACTAACTAGTTTAATTTTAATGCAGACACGAGTTATCTCAATCAAATAGATTCTCATGCAGCTAAACTATTAATTTTATATATTGTATGATAAAGTCATGTGCCTGGCCACATCAGACTTTTAAGACATATGCTTGTATACCTTAATATCAATTGCAGTACGGCAGTTACGGCAGTTATCGTATGAATTTGAAAAAGAAAATAGTGTTAATTGATTTGGCCCTTTAATGAATTTGTACTTACTTTATAATAGATTAGATTCATCAGATTTTATATCAATCACTTCAAAATTACGGCAGTTATCATGTACAGCTATCATTTGCAAAATCGTTAAAATGTGCTCAGTGTTGGACCATTTTGAACAAAAAGCTGTCAGCTCTAAGTTTGGTCACGAAACTTCTAAATATGAAGTTTCGTCCCGATACCTTTAGTAGTTTCTCGGGTACACACACGCATACACTACCAACACCCACACCCACACCCACAACGCAAGCTAAATTTAAAACAACTGCGCCCATTCCGATTTGAGCTGGATACGCCCCTGTCTTGTGGTAAGAAAGCACAACTGAAGGTTGCGCAAGCAAATACAGTTGGTACTACATGCCCTTTCAGTTCATTATTCTAGGAAATGTTCTAGATCGGCGACCAATAAGGTTTTTTTTTATTATTTGATGTGCAGATCAGTATCATTTATAACGAGAATTAGAATCCAAATTTAAGAAAACACATAAATATCGATGAAGTGCTAGATTTACCTCTCTAGGGTACTAGATTTAAATTGTATTTCCTAAAATAATTTGCAGTAGCTAGTTCTTATAATATTAAAAAAAAATTTATGATAAACGTAGAATTGATTATTTTTATTGTTTTGCTTTAACGTCGCGCGTAGATTTACATTATGGATTTTATGTCCACCATAGTGCTTCTGCCATCTAAACGACATCAGATTAGTTAGTGACACAAAAACACCTTATATCCAAAATTTCATTATAATTGGCACAAAAGCAAGCTGCGGCTCAAAGGATTCTTGGTTGTTATTTTATAATAAATAAATTAACAACATTTTATAGTTTTTTACTCATATTAAGCATTAGTCCTTTCTTGTTATGCACACCAAATTTTATAAGAATTCATCTAAAATGACAGTCACAGAATTTTGTCCCCCAGAGGTCATTTTTTGCCCCACTGAGCGATGCCGCCACCAAGTCATAATCCCAAGATCAAGATACAACTGAAAAAGAGTTATGGTAACTTTCGGAAGTTTACAATTCAGGATGGGAAGCGGCTTAAATTTATGTATCTTTTATGAAGTGGAGCTTTTATCAGGGTAAAGTTAAAGGACATGTAACACGACATCAAGCGCATAAAGCGTTCAAAGTTAATAGTAAATCCGATATACGCTGTCACGTCATTTCACGTTAACTTCGTGCTAAATTGTGCTCTAGAAAGTTTTAGCGAACGAACAAACAAAGAAATAACCGGGAAACAGATTAAAACTTTCGAGCTTTGAGTTGCTCGGTACCCACTTGCTGTATATTTTTCTATGCTTCAAAAGAACTGTAGATTTAAAAGAACGGAATTATAATAGAAGTGCCAAATTGTTAAAAATCTTTTGCTTATTTAAGCAAATATTTATGTTACTAAAAACTAATAGTTAAACACAGTTCAAAGAAAAGAATTTTAGCCTGAAAAAAAATTACAACGGTGTAGTTTTCCAGTGGTAACTCATGATCAAAGTAATCTGCTGCGGACAAAAGAACTGGGGAACATTTCGAGTAAATTGTAATCAGAGGAGCAAGCTCTCCTTGCTCTCCGACTCACAAATTCTGTTTCCCTCTGTCACCGCAAATTATTATAGATTTTCTTTTGTCAAACATTCCGAGCTCACACGACGATAATTTACGATCAACTCACCCTATTTTTTCCTGTTCTTTATACTAAAAGAATGGATTCAGTCCACCATATACTTTTTCGTATTTGCAGGGCAAATGTTTTTCGGTATCTTTACACTTGAAATAGACACAAGTAATGTCAAGCAATATCTTAAAAGATACGAAGTCTGTTGAATTACTAGGGTTATGATGGCCGTTGGATAATTTGCGGATTCTTACTACAATATTGAGTTTTTTGGAGTTTGATTTTATTGTCAATTGTGTGCTTTATTTCTCATTTCCTATAGCGGTTGAAGAAGTACCCAGTATGACACAAAACATGTAGCGATTGCTAAAATAAACCAAAAATAAGGAATCCGACCACTTTTTGTTGTATTAATATATCTGTCATATCCTGGCTAACCAACTTAATTTTAATATTGCAGATACGACCGATCTCGATCAAATAGAATCTCATTTACTATTAATTTAATAAACAGGATGATAAAGTCATGTGCCTGGCCACATCAGATTATTTTTTGTCATTATCTTCATTTCTATAGTCCGGCAAGAGTAAAAGTTGGGATAAAATTGCTTGATCTTTTAATCATCTACAACAGTGATGTCAAACCTGCGGCCCGCAACATCCTACTGTGCGGTCCGCGAGCCCTCGCTAAAATTGATTACAATACAATACAATTTGAAAAATATAAAACTGATGTGTAAAAATTTTTAATTACTAAGTTTGCAATGAGCAGTGGAGACGGAATTGCCCGCCAATACCTTTCTCCTTCGGAGCATCAGGGACACTAGTTATTACTTATTAAGTAGCAGAGCAGTAACCAGTTTTATTTGGGTATTCCTACATTATTGGGCTTACTATAAATAGAAAGTAAATAATTTAAAGGTGGAATTTTCGTAAATATATCGTTCAATTGCAATTTTCACATATTTCATGCATGTCACAAGGAGTTTTCGGAACATACTATGCGCTAAATATGAACCTTGTGTTTAAAGTTCCCTATCATGTCATCCACCGAAAAGTTCAGCTCACGCGTCCATTTGTGTTGTTCATCGTCGCGAAATTTTACTCTCAAATATGAAACTAAAGACATTTTACGACTTCTTAGGCAACTGCAGCCATGAAGAGTATAACGCCATTTTAATAAAAAATTACTAGTATTAGCCCAGAAACAACATGAACAGAATGCCCGAAATATTGTAAAATCAAAAACCATTATTAAAAATCGAAATTTTCTAAAAATATTTTCGTCAATATCATTTGAATGGGATTTTGAGATAGAACTTTTAAGATTTTTAATGTTCATGATTCATAATTCATTTTTAATGTTCATCATTCTCTATTTAGAGATTGTGGCTAATTCTGAACTAAACTGGTCAAAAGATTTAGGGGTTAATGAAAAATATGTCAAAAATTGAAAGTTGTTTTTCTCCCCAACCATTTTGATGATTCTTTCACTTAGGTTGGGTTGGGTTGGGTTGGGTTGGGTTGGGTTGGGTTGGGTTGGGTTGGCAGGCTTCAGACGATGTACGGATGAAGAATTTTTATTTTAACTTTCAGTTTTGAGTATATACAGGGTGTAAGAATCATGTTGTGATTTTTGCTTGAACTTTGAAGTAATATATGGAGTTCCAGCTATAACAAACTGACAATAACTGGAATGACAATGTATTATTTTTTGAACGTGTTGATTTTCTATTCACTGCGTTATCTTTGTTTTTAAAGGCCATACAACAAGAACAGTATATAATAATAAAATGGCACGATTTCAAAGTTGATTTTCTCTAGACACGATGAACTGGTCTTGATGATTTTTTTATTCACATGTGAGTTGATTCCTCAGTTTTACACATATACGGGAGGAAATAATTAGTCGGTATAATTTTTTTTGACAAAAAAATATTAAAAATTGATTCTTTTTAAATATTTTCGTTAATATCATTTGAATGGGGGTTGCGATTAAAAGCGTATTGTAGTAATTGTTTTTAAACATAAAAGGTGTAGGTGTAGTCAAGTTTTTAAGCTGTTTTGTATAAATTCAAGGGAAACTGGTTATTACGTAAAGTCGTACGTAATGTAGTATCAACTAAAGAAGCGAATGATAATTAATCCAGGTGAGAATAAATTTTTGGAAAAAAACACCTCCACCTAGATTTCAACCAGGAACCCTCCATTATCCTCACCTAATTATCATTACTAAACCTAACCAAAACATAGTCGTCAGCAATGTAGGCCCTACTAAACAAGCGAATGATAATTAGTCCAGATGAGGATAAATTTTTGGAAAAAAACACCTCCGCCTGGATTTGAACCAGCAACCCTCCATTATCCTCACCTGGATTTAATTATCATTCTCTTTTTTAGTTGATGTTATTTTCTATGATTTGGTTAAATTGTAAAAAAATAACATTATTTTTTAATGTTCATGATACTTTTCTTAGGTAATTCTAAATTTTAAATGAAAAATGTTTAATAAAACATCCTTATTTATTTTGTTAACTCCGAACTTGTGCTCGCATGCACATGCATAGATAAATGCAAAATATTGATGTGAGTCATCAAACATCAAATTAGCATACCGATGAATCTGATCTAACACGGTATTAGCAACATGGTATAAGAACTATTAAAATAAAAAAAATCAAATGAGACAAAAAGCGTTTTTACCAGTTCATCACTGTTTTGGGTATTTTTTGCATGCGGCCTGCCGAAGTTCAGATCAGAATTTTGTGGCCCGCGCCCACAAACGAGTTTGATACCACTGATCTACAATAAATGTCATATGCATTTTTTACTTTTTCATACACAGTATGTAAAGTACACACACAGTATGTGTGTGTGTGCGTGTGCGTGTGCGTGTGCGTGTGCGTGTGCGTGTGCGTGTGCGTGTGCGTGTGCGTGTGCGTGTGCGTGTGCGTGTGCGTGTGCGTGTGCGAGTGCGTGTGCGTGTGCGTGTGCGTGAGCGTGTGCGTGAGCGTGTGCGTGAGCGTGTGCGTGTGCGTGTGCGTGTGCCTGTGCGCGTGCGCGTGCGCGTGTGCGCGTGTGCGGGTGTGCGGGTGTGTGTGTGTGTGTGTGTGTGTGTGTGTGTGTGTGTGTGTGTGTGTGTGTGTGTGTGTGTGTGTGTGTGTGTGTGTGTGTGTGTGTGTGTGTGTGTGTGTGTGTGTGTGTGTGTGTGTGTGTGTGTGTGTGTGTGTGTGTGTGTGTGTGTGTGCGTGTGCGTGTGTGTGCGTGTGTGTGTGTGTGTGTGTGTGTGGGCGCGCGCGCGTGCGTGCGTGCGTGCGTGCGTGCGTGCGTGCGTGCGTGCGTGCGTGCGTGCGTGCCTGCGTGCGTGCGTGCGTGCGTGCGTGCGTGCGTGCGTGCGTGCGTGCGTGCGTGCGTGCGTGCGTGCGTGCGTGCGTGCGTGCGTGCGTGCGTGCGTGCGTGCGTGCGTGCGTGCGTGCGTGCGTGCGTGCGTGCGTGCGTGCGTGCGTGCGTGCGTGCGTGCGTGCGTGCGTGCGTGCGTGCGTGCGTGCGTGCGTGCGTGCGTGCGTGCGTGCGTGCGTGCGTGCGTGCGTGCGTGCGTGCGTGCGTGCGTGCGTGCGTGCGTGCGTGCGTGCGTGCGTGCGTGCGTGCGTGCGTGCGTGCGTGCGTGCGTGCGTGCGTGTGTGTGTGTGTGTGTGTGTGTGTGTGTGTGTGTGTGTGTGTGTGTGTGTGAACGATTTTTTGTGACGACGATTCCGGAGAAACTACTTAAGGTATCGGGACGAAAGTGCGTATTTAGTAGTTTGAAACTTAGAGCTGAAAAGCTTTTGGTTCAAAATGGTCCAAAGGAACTGGCTATTTACTCTTAGCATTTTTCAACGATTTTCGTCATTTCTGTAATTTCGTTAAAATAGATAAATAATAAATTAAAGTAGACGAAATTTTGAATAATTTATGCCTATGAAATTTTTTTGTAAAATTAATAGTTTAGCTGCAAGAGCAAATTCTATTTGATCGAGATCGGTCGCATCTGCATTGATATGAAACATAGTAGCCAGGATTTTGACAAATATTTTTTTTGTGCTGTCACCACAGAAATATCTATGGTTGTCACACTCGAAAACAGCTGATTTCATCAGAGGTTATCAGAGGTTGGAGAACCGCTATGGAACGTTCGTTGCTCTAGTGGGGCAAAGTACAAAATACAAAATTCAAATAAAATAAGATCACCAATTTGATTGTTTGTTGATAGGAAATATCAACCCGTTGTTAGTTCTAATTGTAAAAACGATAAATTGAGAAAATTGTAAATAAAGTATAGCGATGCGTGTAGTTATATTTTAGGATGTTGGTACGAATGTGACATCTACAGTAACAAATACATGAACGAATATAAATCTGTCAGAATTTGAAATAGCTTTTTAAACTTGACGTTTCGTGGAAGTGGTATCAACCTAACATTTCCTATACAGAAATATAACCATTTTTTATTAAAAATCAATGCAATAAACCTTGATGTCACTCCTGCCAAAAACTAGATAGCGCGACTCGCTCACGTGCGTCGGCGACGCTCCTCATTCGGTGACGCGCCGCATCGCCGCTCGTCGCGCTATTCCATACTTTCGGCACTTGTGACATAAATAACTATTATTCTAATGACGTAGTGGAGCTGGTGTCAAATGCTGATGCTTTGCCAATACCTACCATTTACCTCAATAAAATAGATTCTCATGCAGTATCAATTTTATATATTGTATGATAAAGTCATGTGCCTGGCCACATCAGATTTTTTCATACAAGTAACCGTTCTTACCGAATACGGCCTAGAGAATATAAAGGAGACTCATATTTTAATATTAAAAAATCCAATAAAATTGTAGTCAAAAGTTACCCGCTTTCGATATAAATTTTTCAGAAGAAAAAACGGTTTTACATATATTATATTGTTTGTGTCTTGGTTAGCGGAAATGTTTACCCAACACATTAATACGTTGTTTCTATTGTATGCTTTTGAAGTTTTTCTAGACCTATAACTTGAAAACGTCTACTTGTACTGAAAAGATTTAAAGATTCGCTAATGGCGGTCATTGACATCTGATCAATAGAAAGCAAACCCCAACTCGGTCATATTTGACCATGATAAACTCGCAACGCAGATATGATATCGATGGGGACTTTTTATACAATATTTGTAGTGCCCAACCTATTTGCTATTTATCTGTTAATTATTTGTTATATATTTTCTATTTATTTCTTATTTGTTTCTTATTTATTTGCTATTTATCTGTTATTTATTTGTTATTTATTTGCAATTTATTTAAAATTTATTTGCTATTTACCTGTTATTTATTTGTTATTTATCTTATTAATTATCATCTGAGTTACTGATGCCTATGATGGGAGAGCATTGTGCTAGTAACGCAAAGGTCCCTGGTTCAAATCCAGGTTGTGGCTGTAATTTTTGATTTATTTAAAAGATTTGCATCCCGCTTGGATATCACCATCTTCAATACTTTGATTTTTTCACCATTATGGTAGTAATTCCGTATGATACGGTATGTCTGTGTTAGAGATAAATAGGACAGGCCTATTATTGATACGCACTGTATGCATGTCTGTAATGACTCACGTTGTCCCAGGTACCGGTCATACCCGGTCGGACATCAGTGGTTAATCATGAGCCTTGCTGAACGCAGTGTTTATTGCTTTATAGTTATAAGTTATAGTTAACACTTATAACTAATTGTGTACATCTAGCATGTACATCTAACATCAGAAGTGGAATTCGCCCAATTTGCGATTTTTTTTTCTTGATTTACGAATTTCAGCGACATTTCAAGAACAAAGAAAACCGGACCGTATGCGTCATACTTGGTACATTGGAAAATTTACTCGAGCACGCAGGTTGTTGATTTTATATAACTATGTGCCGGCTGGAAATCCTGATAAATTGCGATAATTTATGCCATGTTGAACCATAGCAATAGGCGGACTAAATTTCGGAGATGACTGTTTTTTGGGATGGAATTACGTAACTATTTGGTATTGTATCAGCTGTTTTTGATGTTTTAGTACTGGTGAGTTTGTTTTTAATTATTGGAGTATCGTAGACGTACGTTGTTGGTTAATTTGGAAGCAGATTTATGTGAAAGAGGTGCGTGTTTTGATTATTTGACTCACGATGCTATGATGGATAGGTTAGATGTCATATGAATGTCCGTTATATTTGTTTTTCGGTAGTATAATGTGGCAAATGCTAAATTCAATATGCGTTTCTTTCGTACATGAACAGTTTTGAGGTTAATCTGTTTTTGGCTTAAAGATCCAAGACTGTAAATTCAATTGACCTCTGTTGGACATTGAACTATTGGTTCTGTGGCAGTTAAGTTCGCGTATGCGACGGATGAAGTGTTTTAAAAAAAAAACACTGAAAAATGTAGTTATAGGAAGTTACTATGTTCCAATTGATAAGCAAAACGTGAGCAAGATGCTGCATCAGAGATCGATGTAGCAGATCACACCAAAATCTTTCAAAATCAAAATGTATAAGACGTCCGTTAGAGACAGTTAGATCTCATTTGGCGGGAATATTAATGAAGAATCTCGTTTTAATTATGTCTTCTTACCGATGATTTTTTTAGTATTGATTTTCAAGCCTGTTTATATATATATACAGGGTCCTGCAACTAAGCTCCCGTCTTCTGTAGCTCACTTACTCTTTAAGCTAAGAGTTTGATATTTTGCAGGCTTACCCTGTACTTCCAGGTACAATTCAAGAAATTATTTTTTATTATACAGGGTGTTCCAAAAATGCGCAACGCCATGGTAATTTATTTTTTTAAATTGCATGCTATACATTTTTCTACACATTTGGAAGCCTTTTATGGTTGCCTACATATCACCAAAATTTTATTGAAATCGGTTGAGTGACCGCAGGGGAAAAAAATAAAAACCAAAAAAAATTGATTTTGCATCGTAGGTTTTAAAAATCAATAAAAACCACAAAATGCACCTCGTTAATAAAATTTTGCGACGTTGTTATTAAGTTAGATGTAATAGTCTCGTTAACCAAGTGACATTGATCCAAATTATATAGGGTGACCAAAATCGAGTGTCAAACTTGTCAAACTTCAAAGCGCGCTATTGTTCTTATTTTAAATTGGAACCCATAATCTTTTTTGGTGAAACGATGCGGAATTAAGGAATAACTATTGTTTCTGAATACAACCCCATCACAATTTCCAATATTTTAAAAGTTATTCGCCAAAAACTCATTTTTCAACTTTCCAACGGCAATTTTAGGTAATAAATATCGTTGAAAAACAATTTATTACATAAAATATAATTCAGAGAGGTATTTTAGATTTTACTGTACTTAATTAAGTAGTTATTCAATTGCTAAATTTACTGCAAAATTTACCTATAGCCACATTTCCGTCCTTACCGATATAGGTAAATTATGCAGTAAATTTAGCATTTGAATAACTACTTAATTAAGTACACCCAAATCTAAAATACGTCTATTATTTTTTTATGAAATAAATTGTTTTTCAACGCCACGTACGATATTTATTAACTAAAATTGCCGTTGGAAACGTTGAAAAATGAGTTTTTGGCGAATAACTTTTAAAATGTTGGGAATTATGATGGGGTTGTATTTAGAAACAATGTTTATTTTTTAATTCTGCATCATTTCACATAAAAAAATTTATGGGTTCCAATTTAAAATAAGAACAATAACACGCTTTGAAGTTTGACAAGTTTGACACTCGATTTTGGTCACCCTGTATAATTTGGATCAATGTCACTTGGTTAACGAGACTATTACATCTAACTTAATAAGCACGTCGCAAAATTTTATTAACGAGGTGCATTTTGTGGCTTTTATTGATTTTTAAAGCCTACGATGCAAAATCAATTTTTTTTGGTTTTTATTTTTTTCCGCTGCGGTCACTCAACCGATTTCAATAAAATTTTGGTGATATGTAGGAAACCATAAAAGGCTTCCAAATGTGTAGAAAAATGTATAGCATGCAATTTAAAAAAATATATTACCATGGCGTTGCACATTTTTGGAACACCCTGTATAATAAAAAGTAATTTCTTGAATTGCACCTTGAAGTACAGGGTAAGCCTGCAAAATGTCAAACTCTTAGCCTCATGAGTAAGTGAGCTACAGAAGACGGGAGCTTAGTTGCAGGACCCTGTATATATATATATAAAGGAAGTGAATTCTCGCAGAAATCTGCATACATTAAAACCACCATCTACCGCCATCTTGTATTAACTATTTCAAATGTTTATATATATATATATTATTTATTTGTTATTTGTTTCTTATTTATTTGCTATTTATCTGTTATGTATGTTATTTATTTGCTATTTATTGGTTATTTACTTGCTTATTATCTGTTATTTATTTGTTATTTATTTGCTATTTATTTGTTTTTTATTTGTTTGCTATTTATTTATTTATTTGTTATATATTTCCCATTTATTTGCTATTTTTTTGTTATTTATTTCTTCCCACAAATAAATAACAAATAAATAGCAAATAAATATAAAATAAATAACAAATAAATAAATAATAAATAAATAAATAACAAGTCAATGGGAAATAAATAAAAAATAACAAATAAATAGCAAATAAATAAATAACAGATAAATAACAAATAAATAACAAATAAATAGCCAATAAATAACAAAAAATAAGAAATAAACAACAAATAAATAACAAATAAATAATATATAAATAGCTAATAGCAAATAAATAGCAAATAAATAATAAATAAATAGCAATTAATAGGAAATGAATAAAAAATAAATAGCAAATAGATAGCAAATAAATGACAAATAAATAACAAATAAATAGCAAATAAATAACAAATAAATAATAGATAGGAAATGAATAACAAATAAATACCTAATAAATAGCAAATAAATTAAAAATAAATAACAAATAAAGGTCCCTCTGACCTCTGGACTATTATCAGTGTTGATTAAAATGAGCTTATTGATGACTGGAATTGTTAAGTTATCAGCATTACAAGACCATTACAACAAACCATCAAATTCATCAAATCCAGTAATTCATCCATAGTCATGGCGTAGCTTAGTATAGAGAAATATTAGTTACCCTTCTAACAAAATATTTGTCTTATATGTTTCAGATTGTGTTTTATACGCGATTGGCAAACCTGTTTACCATCGATTTACCAATCAAACTTATGGGTCGTGGATGAAAGATGCTGCAGCTTCAGACCGAGATGGCGACAAATACTGGTCAACAAATGAAAATGACGCTTACGAGCTGAGACAGTTTGACAGTAAAACCGATTTTAGAAAAGATGATCCTTCCAAGTAAGTTCAGACTTATGTTTCTGTATTATTTAATAATAATAATAATACTTTATTTGTCATTTGATTCTCTATAGATATTGACAATTGTCGTTTACAGTCAGTTCCTAGTAGCTAAAAAAACGTCATAAAGTAAGCACTAAAAAATATTAATAAAAATATAGCGAGCATCAAGGTTTTACATAATACAAAATAGAATACATAACAGTACTGCGTGCTCAGGAATACACATTAAAATAATTTGGCAGCCAAGTCATTAAATAAATAAATAAAATAAACACATCACATTCTGGGCAGAATAGTGGCGCGATATGCAATCCAGATACTCACTCACCGAGTAAAATGATTTTAAAATCAGATATTCTTTCAGTCTGTTTTTAAACAAACACAGACTGGCGGAACACAAAATCTGGTTGGTCAGAGCATTAAAAGTTCGAATCATCTTGATATGCGGCCCACGCTTAACGAGTGACGACGCGTGCCGAGGAACTGATAGTTTGGCCCCGTTTCGTGTTCTTGCCGCAGTCGACATGTCGGAATTTGTCGGAAATTGAATAAAATTTTTCCTACAATATGATAGTAGGTGATATATGTACTATCGTGGCCATATTATGTCCCCTCTTTTGACGTCGATTTTCTCGCAAATCCATGGGCAAAAAAATTTGAAAAAATTCTTGATTAATATTATAAAACTAATAAAAATTAGAAATCTGTATATGTTGGCGTTTACCCGATATTTACAAATTAAGAAGAATTGGAGCTGTTTTTGTCCCGTAAATTTCATTCGTTTAACTTTAGCAATTATTTCCTCCGGAAATTATCCATAGATTTTAACGAATTAAAAAGTAAAATCACCTGCGGAATGATCGGAATGTATAAAATGATCGGATTAGTGGTTGTCCCACAAAAGCTATATTATGCAATGCCAGGAATCCCGTTATTAGAAGAGCTAGGATGAAGTATAGATCATACTCTACCTAATAAATCATATTTAAAGTTTATTATAGAATCATTGTTTATCTTGCATTTTCCCTACAAAAGATCGTGTTGAAGCATCTCATGATCGCCGCAATTCACGCGGCGCTCTTCTTTCTTTGGTGTGGTGCGGGGGAAGGGATGGACAGCGACGCTACCGATAGTGGATCGCACGATGCATTAGCTTAGACTAGAAGAAACTAGAAGAACAGTGTTTACGGACACTCACCCAATAAAATGACACGACGATTATATTGTCTGTGCCTGTATTTAAATATTACTAATAAATGAACTGTTAAAATTGTTATAATATGTAGTTTGAATATTTATATAACAAAATCGGGCATACTTTTTAAATATCTTTTTCTGTTTATCAAGCAAACTTAATTTAGCATTCACCGCTAATCGGAAAATGTGCTAACTCCATACTCTTCAAGTCCACAAAAGCGGACTCAGACGGAGTCACTGCCCGCTCTGACGCGATCTGCGCAATATATTGTTTATTTCGGTCTTAAAAATTAGCAAATAGTCGGAATGCTATTCAATTCAACGGACATGTGACGCAGTAAATAAAAATTATGTGTGCTAACTGCGTTGTTCATGTAACATTCGTTACGGATCTATCCGCTTCCATCAAAATATTGTTTACAACCTTATTGTATAAGAACTGAAGAAAGCAAACACGCCAATCGATAGCAGACCTGAATAGACATTGTTTTTTTTGGTAAGCAGTTTAGGAGATAAAAAAAATCGAAGAAAGACGACCGTTAATTTAGAAATGCAAAAATCAGGTACATTTTTTCACTTCTCTCGCGCTCATGTTAACACCGAGAGGCAAAAAATTTTGTTACTCATACAACTTATGTAGAAATGGTTGAGGAGTATGGAACACTTTATTTAAATTTTCTCTGTTCAGTAGTTTTAGAGTTACGAGACGTCAAACAGCGGAGTCAATACTATCGAATCGAGAGATGGCAGTTAGGGCACTTCTCTCGTACCGGGTCACATAGTATAATAAAAATTCTGCAAAAACTATGAATTGAATTCTGTTAGTTCAAGTTACTACCTTGGCAAGTTATCGTTCTTTTTGTATATTGATAATCAGCTGTCCGCGGTTCTCTCTTACTATCGACAGCACCGCTACCCCGCACCACACCAAAGACCGTAGATCGTCGGAATTCACGCGCCGTTTCAGCACGATCTTTTGTATGGAAAATGCAAGATAAACAATAATTATGAAATAAACTTTAAACCTATGTATTATTTGGTAGCCTATAGTCTATATTTCATTATTCTAGCTATTCTAATAACGGAATTGCTGGCTTGCATAATATAGCTTTTGTGGGTGAACCAGTAATCCAAACATATTACAAAAGTGCACATTGAAAACTAGCATTCCGCAGGTGATTTTACTTTTTAGTTCTTTGAAATCTATGGATTATTGCCGGAGTAATTAATTACTAAAGTTAAACGAATGAAATTACTGGTCAAAAACAGCGTCAATTCTTCTTAATTTGGAAAAATCGGGAATAGTAATCAAGGACACCATCAGAATTTTTGCAAATTATTTCGCCCCTCGATTTACAAGAAAATCGCCGTCAAGAGAGGGGCCATAATATATGGCCACGATAGTACAGGCAAGGTGCCTTCTGCCATTTTAAGCGCTAAGCGCTTGAGCTCAGCGGACGGCAGCAATTGGGCAGCGACAACATGCACGCGATGACTATTGGTTGCTGAGTACAAGCGCTTAAGCGGCTTAAACTGGCTGAACGCACGGAATGTCATGATATTAAAATTCTTAAAATGATCGCTACACGACTCTCCAAAGTTTAGCCGAAAGATACATCACAGAAACCGTTTCTGTAGCCTAAATAACGTGATTATGTGAGGTGATGACCCCTACAGTATGATGCCATAACTGAGCACGGACTGCACAGCAGCGAGATAGAATTGTCTAACTGACGATCTACCCAAAACATTCCTCAGCTTAAATACCGCGTAGTACACGCGGCTGAGTTCTCTATGTGCATTGGCCGGGTGCGCGTACGACAAGCACATCTGTTTTGCCGCCGGTGTAGTTAGTAGTCTGTAGTCAGAGCGCGTTTACGAACGCCATCAGCTGACAGAAATAATAAAGTCGACTACAGCGCCTTTGCGTGTAGCGGTGACCGAGAAAACTTCTGGCGGATACATATTCCGCAACGGGCGCGTAAATCGTTTATAAATCCCCCATTCTATACTGTGCACAGGGCCAATATTGTATGTGCGCCTCCCATCCAAGTGAGCGCTGAATGTGAATACCCAGAAACTTTGCCTCATCGGGCATCGGTAGATATCCCGCGATTGTGCTAACAAGGGCCGATTGTGGAGGTGCTTCCCACAAAAACTTTACCAATTTTGTTTATATTTGTTTGTTTTTGTTAATACCATTTCATTCGCGTTGCACCACCCAGTCATCCTCTCATACGCCTTTGTTAATAAAGCGGAAAGTCCAGACACATCCGTATTATTCACTATCAATGTGGTTTCATCCGCAAAATGGTACAAACTTTCGAATCCCAGATGAATTTGCAAATCATTCATGAAGATCAGGAACAGCAAAGGACCCATAATGGATCCCTGCGGCACCCCAACTGAAAAAAGAAAGGCACTTTGCTATCGCTTCCCGTTGATGCAAACCGTCTGCCTCTATGCTGTAAGATGTTACAAGATCAAGAGCAATACCACGAACTCCATAAGGATGAAGGTTGGATAGCAATAATTTATGATTTATACAATCGAATGCTTTGGAATGGTCGAAGAATATCGCGGCAACATGGGAGCGTTTATCTATGCAAGTCAGTATCCTGGACATGGCTACAAACGATGCATCCTCATTCCTCACATGAAACACCCGGCATACTGAGTGTTTGATATTATATTCTGTCCTAAAAAATTGCAGTAGTCTATCATGAATAACTCTCTGAAATACCTTCGAAAAACATGACAATAGGGACACCGGTCGATAGTTATTTATGTCGGTTTTTGAGCCTTGCTTATGGATGGGTATGTCTATGGCAGACTTTAGCCTGTTTGGGAACACTCCCTGCGAAAACATTACTTTTATTAAGTGAGTAATAATATAAACTATTAAGGAAGACGATAACTTCATAATGTAGGAAGGGATGTTGTTATAATCCCCGCAAGAAAATATTGGCTGTATTCAAAAAAAACACGAGTTATCTCAGCATCATCTGCAGGATGAAAAAATATGCTATCTTTCACATTTTTTATATTCATCGCCAAGGTTCCGCCGTCTATGGGGTTCAGGTCTATTTTGCTACAGTTAAAAACTTATCACTAAACATAACCAAGTTCTGATCGTTTACTTGTGCGTCTCCGTCTATAATATGTATCAAACCATCAGGAGTAGGTCCTGTTTCGCCTATGTTCGACTATGTTCCACATAGCCTTAGCTTTGTTGTTGGCTTACCTTGTCTCCATAGTAATTCTTTTTGGCTACCTCAACAGCATGCTTAAGTTCTTGTTTTTTCGCGGAGTATTCTGACCACATATCCCTCAGATTAAATAATTTACAGAGTTCATGAAAATTACGTAGACTTGCTGACATTTGCCTCTATTTCAATACTATACCATGGGTACCTAGATATCCGTTGCTTGACTATTATTAGTGGAAAATGTTTTTCGAAATAGAAGTTATAGAAGTGGAATAAAATGTATTATATTTAGAGTCGATATTAACTTCAGAATAAACTTCATGCCAGGTCTCTGCCTGAGGCTCAGCAAGAAATGAATTTAAATTGTGATCTCTAAGGAATCTTCTACTAACTTGTTTTTGTGTTCATGTTTTTGCACCCTAACGCTACAGATCAACGCTGCGTGGTCCGAAACGCCGGGATTGACAATCACCGACGCGACAGCGTCAGTCGACAGGGAACAAAACGCATTGTCAATGCATCTGCCCACCCATTAATATTAAAATCTCCACAAACAATAACATAAATAAACCTACTACACACAACACCCACCAATGCAATGACATTCGACAAAAAGAGCTGCATATTCCCCGATGGAGATCTATACACACATACGCATATAACACTTTTTCTCTCCATATCAAAACTAGTACGACAATATTCAAAGTGTTTTTCAATTGGTGATATTGTCAGACATTCAGCTTTCATCAAAAATAATTTTCTGGAGTAAATAGCACATCCAGCTCCTCTATTACTAAAACGGCACCACCAATTTGTCATGATGTAATCTGACAGTTTTTCCAAATGTATTGAGTCATCTTTTTGCCAATGTACTGTAATACATATAAAATCAATATTCTTGTCCTTTAAAAATAGATCCAGTAGGGAAGCCTTTTTGCGTAAGCTGCGAACGTTATAACACATCAATTGCCACCGATTGTAGGTTTCGTTAGGAACACTGGTTTGTGGTTTTGTCTAATTCAATGATATTTGTGTCAATTTGCCTTAGATTGCCAAACTGTACATATTTGAACACTTTGTCACAAAAGACTGCAAACATATTCGACACATAATAATCAGAAAAAATATTAAAATTAGTTAAAACATCAACGAACTGAGCACGCTTAGAATTGACAATTACAGAATTATACGTATTGAGATTAGTTCCATATACTACATTATCCAACTCTCTGCGTCTGCCGAGATATGGGACAGAGACAATAATAGTATTCGTATGGGAAAGTTTTTCTAAAACGCTGGTGATGTCATTCCTCCGCAGCTGCTCTCCTATCACAGCGTCATTGGTCCGGGCCATTAAGATAACAGCATCCCCTTCATCAAACATACCTACTGGTAAGACGAGGCAGATCATCATTAACCTGAGCAAATTTGGTGTTGGGTTTGAAGATGGATATTACCTCATAATTTTCACCCAGATGGCGACGCAGGCCATATGAGGCTTCTCTACATTGACTGTCTCCAAGTAGCAGAACACGACGGACACTACTCGAATTTATTTCCTTCGGTTTACGACGCTGCCTTTCACCAATAGAGTCACCAATAGTCTCCAGTGACGTTTAGACTATTGGATGTTTGTTTACACTTTTAAAATGATTCCCAGTTAGTAGTTGTACCTTTTGCTGTGCCGTCCCGTTTTTGGTAATGAGGCGTTTTATTTCTCTCATCTCTTGGATGAGAGAAAATCTCTGAGAGAATCCATCACATTCCGAAGAAGAACTGACGAGCTAAGATTAGCTATTGCTTGGGTGCTATTTTCTCCGGCAGCATTGTATTGAGCTAATGACTGATTCATAATCTTGCCATTTACTGTTGAAATATGTTTTGTGTTTCATTTTAGCAACCCATGGTTACGTTCAATGTTGATGGTTGGGTGCTTCTACATCTTGCCGCCCTGCATTGTACCGTAGAGTATAATTAGCATCGTACTAAATTGTAAATCAAAAAGATTTAATAGATCAAAAATGTTTACCCACGATATGTTATTTCATTAAAGGCATCGGTATATCGTGGATACAAATTTATTTATTTGGTACAAAGGACGGATATTTTGAGAATATTTTAGCGGTAAAACTGTACAACTTGAATACCTGTCATAAGCTATAATAACATCAGCAATAATCTTAATAACTAATTACATTCAGGCACCTAGGTAGGCATGCTAAACATCGCACGGTATTTCAATGAATTTCTACCTTTGTCCCATCACTGGCATTCATTGAAACCGAATGGTCGCGGGTGGAAATGCAGATGATTTTCCAATAGAGATGACAGGTATTCAGGAAATTTATCGATAATGGATAAGGACCCGCCAGCTGCTGTGTGACGTAATTTGCATTTACGGAACAATGCACCGCGAGTCTACTGGGACCGTAGTCTCACGCCTGCTTTTCATAAGAAGAGGAGCTGCTGGATATGAACAGTGAACACATCACTACCGCGAACAATACGTGGCCGATATTGGACATGTTCTATTATGTTCACGACTCAATACATGTCCAACGTAGATATAACGAACCAATACAACACTTGGTAAATCTTTGAATTAATAGAGAAGACGACACTATAATAGAATATGGATAACAGGTCATTTTAAAGGTGGTTTAATTGTCCTTTATTATGGGTGCTAAAGTTTACATCAAAGTTGTGCCAAGTGCCAACACGAGATGACGGCTAACGTTAACGCTGAAAATTACTTCATTATCTTTATCCACGATAGTGGATAAGACACTTCTGATGCTGAAATCAGTTTATTTAGGATAACACTACTACAGATTAAAATTGAGAAGCAGATTTTTATTGGGAATTAGGATGTGTCGTTTAACGTTATCAAGTGGCATGCGTATATACGGAGTTGAATAACAATACAAACGGTGGAGGCGCCGGAGCCGGTAATACATTATTCATAATTTAAACATTTTAACAGCTTCCAGAGTAACAAAAGATGATACATATAAAAACTAAATAATGCCCGTGTATACCGGGTGGTCGTTTTAACTTGATACTCTTAGATATCTCGAGAAATATGCATGGTACGACAAAAGTGGCGATATAAAGCTTACTAACCCGCATATACTATGATTAGAAGATATGAATGTCGTTGGATGGGTTAAGCAGCTCTATTTCAAAAACTCACCAAAAAGGTACATACTCATTTTAGAAGTATACGTACACATTAAAGGAAGACTATTACATAAAACTGTTTACATACGAGAATCAAAATTAGTATCAGTTTCCTCCACTGCATGAATTGAGTGTTCATGTCAATGTGATGGCACATAGGATTGATCTGATAACAATGCTAGTATCAAAAATAAAACAACTCATATTGTCTTTAAATTCTCAAATAATCATATGCAGCAGAATGAGTTATAATCCTCAAAATATGACACCCAAAGCATAAAACGTTCACTTTTCTTAATATGCTTCACAAAATGCATTTTCTTCTAATTCCAAAGTTACAATATACAAAGTTTAAGGACTTACAATTTATGA
This sequence comes from Melinopterus prodromus, assembly GCA_964023965.1. Classification (NCBI taxonomy): domain Eukaryota; kingdom Metazoa; phylum Arthropoda; class Insecta; order Coleoptera; family Scarabaeidae; genus Melinopterus; species Melinopterus prodromus. Next base: position 52,012,961 of record OZ030391.1, on the reverse strand, counting down.
TTATGATACTCAATTCTCAAATTAAGTTATATACGGTACAACATATTTTAATCCTCCATTTACATGAAGAACATAAACTTTCAATTCACTCAATTATGATAGACAAAACATAAAGCCTTTCCATTCTCTAATTATAATACACGAAGAACAGTAACTTTCAAGTCTCTAGTTATATTATACACAAAAACACATGAACTTTAAACACTCAAATAGACAGATTCAGATACGCATAGCCATTTGATTCACGACTAGCCTAACTTTCAATTTTCAAATTATGGTACACATTGCTCAAACACTTTCTTATTTTAAATTATGAAACACAACGCTTAAAAGCGTGCAATTGCCCGATTAGTGTACCTACACAAATCGTAACAATTTTCATATTAGCATTACGAAGTTATAAAACATAAACCAAGAGATTTTAATTTTCCGATTTATAATACGCCAGGCAAAAGCATCTTCGTATTTCTATGTATGAAATACAAGCGTAAGCTCTACAAATTCACAAATTCCAATGCACGTAGCGAAAATACTTTCAGTTCTCAAACAATCATTGGTAAAGGGTAGGGTGCATTTATGTTGTGAGTTATGAAATAAGTAAGTATTCAGACATTATAATGCACAAGATGCTTTACATTTTCATTTAGCCAATAGTAATGCTAAAGTTATATAACATATTATATAACATACTGTACTAGCACGGATGTATCAGTATCATAAAAATAATATTTTCTAATTAAGAATATCAAAACAAAAATTGATTATACGTCACAAAACAAAGTAGAAATTACTTCTAAGCGTTCCCAACATTAGCCTGACTAACTGAAGAGCGTATTGCACAAACATAATAGTCCCTTAATAGAAGGATATGGTGATAACTTTTCTATGAGAAAAGTATCTCAGTAAATTAATTTCAAATACCGGTAACCTATGGTGCAAGTTTTATGATTAACTGGTTCTGCTTTGTTGATTTGCCTCGAAATTCGTCGTAGAACAAGTAACCATCAGTGACGACATTCGTAACTGAAAGAAACGCCCTAAAGGAGACATCGTTGCTAAGCCACAGCCGGCTGTTATACTTCGAGTAATTCCAACGGTTGTCGACGAATTTTTAGACTTACCACATTTAATTGCAATTTTATCATAAACAAACCAACGCACAGAGATAAAAACTTATCAGGATATCTTACTTGGTGTAGAATCATTTGTTTAGTGATTTTAGTCAAATTGACATGACCGTAATACCCTATTGTAGCAAAAAAATCTACTATACAGGATCTCCCACGTCGCAACTAAAATATTTTGAGTTTTCAGTTACTTCCGGTTACACTGGAAATGATGTCAACTTTTATATTTCAAATGAAACAGCCTGTATTTTATAGCATTTTTTAAATCTTCGTTAAATTTTAGATCAATTTTATGTTACGTTCCCTATACCTAACATATGTAATTTTTGAGATATTCATATTTTTTATTAAAAATGACAGCTGCACTGTTACTTTCAATTACTTATAAATTATCTCCTGTAACCGTTGGAAAAAAGTTGTCCCGCAAAAGTGTTGTGAAGGCAACGTATTATCGACACATCGGTAGAACTCTTATAAAGGTTATACAGACTGTTCAGATTATAAGATCAAAGTTTAATTTGAGAAAAGTACTAAAAGTCGATTTTCTCAAATGGCAACCCTAACATATGAATACATTTCTCAATTCTATGGAGAAATTTTAGTTCAACTTGTAAAACAATCGTACAGAAAAATAAAAAACAAGATTCAATTATTTGACAGTTACTGAAATAGAATTAAGCAGCTTTTAAAATTTACTTTACGATTTTGTTTTATGTTTTGATATTGTGTTTTCTTGTAGGCTTATAATTCTATACATGCTAAATTAATTATAATGAAAAATGACCTGAAAAACTTGTTTATTAAAGTTCTGTTTATTCCAAATTGTTCAGTTTTTCAAACGCCATCTAGATTTGACAATATTTGCTGTGATGTTTAAAAATCGATTTCAGTAGGTACAAGTACGTTTTCGGTATAGGACATTGTACACAAATGATGTAAAATTTTCCATAGAATTGAGAAATGTATTCATATGTTAGGGTTGCTATTTGAAAGAATAAACTTTTAGTACTTTATTCAAATTCAACTTTGATCTTATAATTTGAACAGCCTGCATAACTTTTAGACGAGTTCTACCGATCTATCCGATCTGATAATACGTTACGTTCACAACAGTTTTGCCAGACGTCTTTTTCCCAATAGTCACACGGGATAATTTATTAGTAATTGAAATCAACCGTGCAGCTGTCATTTTTTTAATGAAAAAAAATAATATCTCAAAAACGACACATGTTAAGTATAGGGAATGTAACATAAAATAGATCTAAAATGTAATGAAGATTTCAAAAATACAATAAAATACAGGATGTTCTTTTTGAAATAAAAAAGTTCACATCATTTCCGGTGTAACCAAAAGTCACCAAAAACTCAAAATATTTTAGTTGAGACGATCGTGTCCAACAATATAAGTATACACATTTTCAATCTCTCATTTCATTTGGTTCTGCATATACTTTTAATGGCAGCTAGTCGTGGGAGACCCTGTATTAATTAACTACCTATTAAGTAATGAAAATACCGAATTTGTAGCTTAACGGTTTTAGGAATCTCGAGTTCAGTTGATGCCGGCGCCAGCGCGGCGATCAAATCAGTTTGGCAGCTTGTATAATACGCGATTTGGCACACTGTCTTCGTCTTTATCTTGCTCTGCTCGAATGGTTTCTGGCGATAGACATGTTAACGTTTTCTTGTTTTAGCCATAGTAGAGATGTTAACAATTAAGATTTATATTAATTAGATGACTTTTACTTTTCATATTCTACCGAAAGTGGGAGTTGCACTTAAAGATATTAGACTTGAAACTTGGACGATGTTGCTGACCAAAAAAAATCCTTGAGATTAATTTCAATTAGTATGCATTGTGAAAATATGCGGATTGCAAAAATTAAGTTTTTAACTACCACGTATAAAAAAGTATGTTCCTGATATTAAGTAACCCGTTAAAATTAATAAATTAAGTTCAGATACATATATCTGTATATTTGTACCTGCGTACAGCACAAGGACAGTACCAGACAGTGTAATTGTAGAGAATGTTTAATATTGACTGAGGGTTAGCCTCAATTTCTTAGGTTTTGCTTATTAATATAGATGATATCTATACAAAAGTGTATTTTGTGTTTCTGTTCATAGTTTGTTACTGCCAAACCCTATGATATACACCGTGGGCCAAGAAAAAGCGGTACAAATTTTCAATAGGTCATATTTCCAAAGATATTAATTAAATTCATAATTCATAATTTAAATAAATATTTTATATATTATTAAATAAAATGAAAAATTAAATTCATAAATTGCTTATATTGTGAAGATTGAAAACATACCATATTTGTAATAATTGAACGTTTTCATCCAATGTAATGTTGCTTTATGTATGCAATGCAACATTTCTGATAATATCGGATCAATTTAATGTGAAATTAAATTACTAGGTAATGACATCTGTTTTCTTTTGATCAAAGGGAACAGTAGAGATTTTATAGCATCGTATACAGTGTGATTTTTTTAGTATACAGGGTCAAATTGTGTAACATAGTTCTTTTGTTGTTTTTACTCAAAAAAGCAGTTGAATTGGACGTTTGCATAGATGTAAAAAAAACGATTGCATTGCATAGGCACGAAAAGTCCAATTGCGAACTTGCGTTATCTTTAAAGATGGTGGAGAAACTATGACCAACGTTTAGTTTTATTATGGGTGCCATGTTTGATTTTGATTTTTTTTAAATATATTTTTCTTTTAGAAAATAAACTATTTCCGGGTTATGCCGTGTGTCAAGATTTATTTGTAAATGCTGATGTTTCGCTAAAGATGTTGCTCGCTTCTTCAAAGCTAATTGAATACTGAAGACCTACCAAGAAATCTCCCTTATATACCTAAATTTACACCTCACTGTGCACATCTGGAGCTACCGCTCCCATGTGCTTTTCCACCTGACCGCATTAGGATCGATTTCCACCAGACTAATGTCAGTACCGTCCTCGCGATCAGGGACTAAGAACGGAACGAAATCGAGAACGGAAGAACTAAATTAACCGAAAAATTTATAAGAACGAAAACGGAAACGCAAACGAAATTTTTATTTTTTGTTCATGATTGAAAACGAAATAAATAATTTCGGTTACCGGTTTTAACCGGTTTAATGACACAATATTTTTGTAACCTACTCCTAGTAGACATATCGGGGACTTCTATTCACGTTGATTTACTTTAGAATATATCTTTAGTTTAATTAACTAACATTTTTATTTATTTAGGAATGCTGAATTATTTATATATATTTTTGCTATAAAATAAATAGGTTACAATTTTTTTTTCTTTTATTTTTAATATAATAACTTTATTTACAAATAACCAAAAATTAACCATGACACAAATTTTTTAGATAAGTAAAAGTTAATTGAAATAAAGCAAGATCAGAGAGAAAAGAAACAAATATTATTATTTAAAAGATGAAGCAAAAAAAGAAAAAAAAATCACTGGCATACCTACCACTAAACTGCATAGCAGTTTGTGCGTGGTTTTTAAGTAACTAAATTGAATGGGAATAAATGAAAGAAACTAAAAGATTCGTGCCTCTCCAATACAGAAACGGTCCATTCTAAATTTTATTTTTAATATTTATAAAAAGCAAAAATGCCATCACCACTTAAAATGCAGTTAATTGAAATTTTTAACATTTAAGTTTTTAAAAGCATAAATTTTATGTTTTCCCACCTATGATTAGAATTATGACATGTGAGCTATTTGTCAAATATAAAAAATCTGATGTGGCCAGGCACATGACTTTATCATACAATATATAAAATTAATAGTTTAGCTGCATGAGAATCTATTTTATTGAGATAAATCGTAGGTATTGTCAAAGCATCAGCACTTGACACTACCTACACTACGTCATTAGAATAATAGTTATTTATGTCACAAGTGCCGAAAGTACGGAATAGCGCAACGAGCGGTGATGCGGCGCGTCACCGAATGCGAAGCGTCGCCGTCGCACGTGAGCGACTCGCGCTATCTAGTTTTTTGGGAGGAGTGACATCAACGTTTATTGTGTTACTTTTTGAGAAACATGTATTTAAAAATAAATAAATAAAAAATGGTTATATTCCTGTATAGGAAATGTTAGGTTGGTACCACTTTGACGAAGCTTCAAGTTTAATTCAAATTCTGACAGATTTATATTTGTTCATGACACTGTAGATGTCACATCCGTACCAACATACTAAAATAAAACTACACTCATCGCTATATTTTATTTACAATTTTCTCAATTTATCGTTTTTAGAATTAGATATAAAGACAGGTTGATGTTTCTTATCAACAAACAATCAAATTGGTGATCTTATTTTATTTGAAATTTGTATTTTGTAATTTGCCGCACTAAAGCGGCAACGTTCCATAGCGGTTTTCCAACCTCTGATGAAATCAGCTGTTTTCAAGTGTGACAGCACAAAAAAATATTTGTCAAAATCCTGGCTACTATGTAGTTTCATATCAATGCAGATGCGACCGATCTCGATCAAATAGAATTTGCTCTTGCAGCTAAACTATTAATTTTACCAAAAAAGGTTATAGGCATAAATTATTCAAAATGTCCTCTACTTTAATTTATTATTTAACTATTTTGACGAAATTACAGAAATGGCGGCTTATTTGCAAAATCCTTGAAAAAGGCTTAGAATAAACTCCCTGTTCCTTTGGACCCTTTTGAACCAAAAGCTTTTCAGCTCTAAGTTAGGTCATGAAACTTCTAAATATGAACTTTCGTCCCGATGCCTTTAGTAGTTTCTCCGGAATCGTCGCCACAAAAATCGTTTACACACATACACACACACACACAGACATTTTTTTGTACCTTGGTCAAAAATGTTCAGGGGTCCCAAAAAGACCTATTTCCGCTAAAATCTCAATTTTTTTTTCGGCATGATTACAATACTTTAGCATACTGCGTATGATAAAGTAAAAATCTGATGTGGCCAGGCACATGACTTTATCATACAAGTTATAAAATTAATAGTTTAGCTGCATGAGAATCTGTTTGATTGAGATAAATCGTGTTTTTGTATTGCTTTTAGAGAAATACGTAGATATTAAAAAAAATCAAAAATGGTTATATTTCTCTATAGGAAATGTTAGGTTGATACCACTTCTACGAAACGTCAAGTTTGAAAAGCTAATTCAAATTCTGACAGATTTATATTCGTTCATGACACTGTAGATGTTACATCCGTACCAACATACTAAAATATAACTACATTCATCGCTATACCTTATTTACAATTTTCTCAATTTATTGTTTTTACAATTAGATATAACAACGGGTTGATATTTCTTATCAACAAACAATCAAATTGGTGATCTTATTTTATTTGAAATTTGCATTTTGTAATTTGCCGCACTAGAGCGGCAACGTTCCATAGCGGTTCTCCAACCTCTGATGAAATCAGCTGTTTTCGAGTGTGACAGCACAAAAAATATTTGTCAAAATCCTGTTTTTGAATGTGACAACACAAAAAAATATTTGTCAAAATCCTGGCTACTATGTAATTTCATATCAATGCAGATGCGACCGATCTCGATCAAATAGAATTAGCTAAACTATTAATTTTACCAAAAAATTTCATAGGCATAAATTATTCAAAATTTCCTCTACTTTAATTTATTAATTAACTATTTTGTCGAAATTACAGAAATGGCGGCTCATTTCCAAAATCCTTCAAAAAGGCGTAGAATAAACTAAAAAGCTAAACTATTAATTTTACCAAAAAATGTCATTGGCATAAATTATTCAGAATTTCCGCTACTTTAATTTATTATTTAACTATTTTGACGAAATTAGAGAAATGGCGGCTCATTTGCAAAATCCTTGAAAAAGGCTTAGAATAAACTACCAGTTCCTTTGGGCCCTTGTGAACCAAAAGCTTTTCAGCTCTAAGTTAGGTCATGAAACTTCTAAATATGAAGTTTCGTCCCGATACCTTCAGTAGTTTCTCCGGAATCGTCGCCACAAAAATCATTTACACACATACACACACACACACACACACACACACAGACATTTTTTTGTACCCTGGTCAAAAATGTTCAGGGGACCCAAAAAGACCTATTTCCGCTAAAATCTCAATTTTTTTTTTCGGCATGATCACAATACTTTACATACTGCGTATGATAAAGTAAAAAGATGATGGGGGAATTTTTAGTTAATACGACTAAATATTACATACAGTATTTTGAAAATTTGAGACATGAAAAGACCGACATTGACATGAAAATGTTTACTCTTCGCAGTTATGTATTGTCACGTTAAATATGGATTACTTAATTATATTTGGGGCTACTCGCTTGACTAGCTAATAACTATATGGCGGAGGTACCAAAACTACTAAATATATTTTAATAACAATACATAATATTACACTTACCTTTAATATATCATTCTAACGCCTCACAGCCACTGGAACACAGTCGGGGACAAGTGAAGTAACACCATAAAGCTCTTATATTCTACATCTTTATTTGGGACCACCTGTCCCCTTAAGCTGCTACATTATGATTAAACTATTCTACCTTTAGCACAGCGCTCGCTGGCTTCTCCCATCCGGTCGTTTTGTCATGTATTGCATTTCTAAAAATGCATACCTGCAAAACAATATGCGGATTGACCAGCAAACGCTCCACTAAAGCGTAAACGAGAACTTTTCGTGGCATTACCTTCCCTGCTGGAAAATATGCTCCAGCATATTGCTTCAGTTACAACATCTATCAAACAAACAAAAATACCATGAACAACCAAGACCCGTCTATGCCACCAAAGTTCTCGCTTATGTCCTTATTCTACATAATCTTTATTTTAGTACTTCCGGGAACATTACAAACAAGAATAAAAGAAAACAAGGCAAACATAATAATAGAAAGAAAAAAATTACAGTACAATAAACGATGTGGAGATGGTTGTTGGGGGTGTCTTCTCCGGTCTTGAAGATGTGATTGTTCAGCAGTACTTGCAGTCACTAGTTTTGGAGGGTGACAGGACAGCTTTACAGCCTTACTCAATTCAGGCTTCCTCCAACATCGAAAAAGGATAGCTGTACAGCCCTACTCAATCCAGACGTCTCTCCTATCTCGACTCTCTACTCTCGACTAGTTACGAGCCCTACTCAATTCAGACTCTCTGCACACACTTGTTACTTGACTGAAACCTCGACTCGGATAACATCTGGACACCCTCACGCAATTATTGTACATGAAAACAAAGAAAACATTACGGCAGTACACATAAAACAACTTAAACAATAACTATAACTACATGGCATTTTTATGTAGACATTTAATACTAGTAGAAATCCATCTACCTTACATCTACCGTCAGGCAGTACATTCAACGAGATACATATTCTCCTCGCCCTTACTGTACCTGACAACCAATTTGGACCATATATTCCCTTATTTATCCACCTTATCGTGGCTAATACAACAATTTCGAGCACAACCCTTCACACACCGTACAACAATACACTCTCAATAACTAACACGGTGTGTGGTATGCCCTTATCTTTTAGAGAATCTATTTCTCCAACAACATAGTCCAACTTTCTAATACCATGAGTATAGCTTTCTTGTCTTTCAAGAGTTTACGGTACATACTTCGTTTAATTAACTTTTGGAAGAAATTATAGAATTATACAGGATGATAAAAACAATAATTTTCTGTACCCGGAAGTATATCTTACTGCTAAACAAAAATGAAAAAAAAGTTAAGTAACCTCCCTCCCCCTCCAAACATGTACTGGTAACACACAAAATTACATAACATCGAACTTAGGAGTGAGGCAATTTTCTAGACTTTCACTAACATAATCTCCAAAACGCATTACAGTTTTGTACCATTTCAAACAGTAAACCATGTTCCATTGCATATTTATTATTATCTTTTTTTATATTTTTTTTTGTATTTCCAAAACAAACTGCCACAATTTAAAAATAAGTAACAGTCTCCTAAAAACCGCAATGCGGTAATGCGATATCAGTGATTGCAGGCCTTTGCACTTGCCTCATATGATACGGTGCTGACGTAGCACCGTTGGCTTGTGCAAAAACCATGACACTGGAATTTTTTAAGTTACCCATCGTTAATTTTATTTTTCAAATTAAAATGTTTACCAAAAGAAGGATCAATGGAGCCTCCACCAAATGTCACGTTAAATATAACTACTTATTAATATTTGGGGCTACTCGCTTGACTAGCTAAATAACCATATTGCAGAGGTACCATAACTTCTAAATATATTTCAATATTAATAAATAATATTGCACTTACCTTTAATATATTACTCTAACGCCTCACAGCCACTGGATCACAGTCGGGGACAAGTGAAGTAACACCATAAAGCTCTTTTAATCTACATCTTTATTTGGGACCACCTGTCCCCTTAAGCTGCTACATTACGATTAAACTATTCTACCTTTAACACAGCGCTCGCTGGCTTCTCCCATCCGGTCGTTTTGTCATGTATTGCATTTCTAAAAATGCATACATGCAAAACAATATGCGGATTGACCAGCAAACGCTCCACTAAAGCGTAAACAAGAACTTTTCGTGGCAGTATTATACTAAAATATGTACCAGTAGCGAAAGTTTCTCCGGGTGCCTGGGTTTTTACCATATTTATTGTTTTTTATAATCTCCAATAAATACCCTATTGTCACAGTAAACTGTAGTGGTAAGCCTAAATAGTACAGTACCTAGTTTAGTATATTGATCATCATTGTAGATATCAATTAAAGTAACAAGCTACAGTCGCGGAAAAATGTATGTTCGACTCCTATTTTTGTTGGGGCGAAATACTTCAAAACCTACACAACGCATTGTGAATATATACAGGATGTCTCAACAGTGCGATCTCGGAAGATTATGCCTCTGTTAATGAATATATTTTAAAACTGATTTCACTCATATATACAAAAAGCGAAGGCGCACATTGTAAAACTATTAGGGTGTATACAGGCTTTTCCATAACGTCGCATGTGAGCGAGTCGCGGCATCTAGTTTTTGGCAGGAGCGACATCAACGTTTATTGTGTTGCTTTTTAAGAAATACGTATTACAAAAATAAATAAAAAATTTCTGTATAGTAAATGCTAGGTTGGTACCGCTTTGACGAAACGTCAAGTTTAAAGGTGCGTTCCGATTGGTAGGTAATGGTAGCTAATGGCGGTGGTAGAATACGAAATTATAGTATTTCTTACATATCGTGATAATGGCACATATTAGTTTGCATGTACATAAACATGAGACACTAGCAATTTACTATTGGAAATACTATAATGGCATCTGCTACCACTGCCATTATCACTAATGAAAACGCGCCTTAAAAAGGTAATTCAAATTCTGACAGATTTATATTTGTTCATGACACATCCCTACCAACATACTAAAATAAAACTACACTCATCGCTATACTTTATTTATAATTTTCTCAATTTATCGTTTTTAGAATTAGATATAAAGACGGGTTGATATTTCTTATCAACAAACAATCAAATTGGTGATCTTATTTTATTTGAAATTTGTATTTTATAATTTGCCGCACTAGAGCGGCAACGTTCCATAGTGGTTCTCCAACCTCTGATGAGATCAGCTGTTTTCGAATGTGACAACACAAAAAAATATTTGTCAAAATCATGGCTACTATGTAGTTAATATTAATGCAGATGCGACCGATCTCGATCAAATAGAAACCAAAAAATGTTATAAACATAAATTATTCAAAATTTCCGCTACTTTAATTTATTGTTTAACTATTTTGACGAAATTACAGAAATGGCGGCTCATTTGCAAAATCCTTGAAAAATGCTTAGAATAAACTACCAGTTCCTTTGGACCCTTGTGAACCAAAAGCTTTTCAGCTCTAAGTTAGGTTATGAAACTTCTAAATATGAACTTTCGTTCCGATACAATCAGTAGTTTCTCCGGAATCGTCTCCACAAAAATCGTTTACACACACACACACACACACACACACACACAGACACACACACAGACATTTTTTTGTACCTTGGTCAAAAACGTTCAGGGGACCCAAAAAGACCTATTTCCGCTAAAACCTCAATTTTTTTTTTCGGCATGATTACAATAAGTACTTTACATACTGCGTATGATAAAGTAAAAAAAATTAATAAAGCATGTTGGCATACTTTTATTAGAAAAATAGTAAAAAACCGGTTTTAACCGTTATTTCATTTCGGTTCACGAAAACGAAAACGATATTTTTTGGGTGTGAACGAAAAGAACGAAAACGAAATTTTTCGTTTTCGTTCTGATCGGAAACGAACAAAATACTTTTCGTTTTTAGTCCGTGCTCGCGATTGATGTTGTCAGGATGTTTGTAAATTTCGATGGCTTCTCTAATAAGCCTTCGGTAATAATTACCCACTCTTGCCAGCATCTTCACCACATCGAAATATAATTGTGTTTCCCGACTCGTGGCAGTGTTGAGCAACAGCGGACTGTTGAATCTTGCGTAGCCGGGTGTCTCTACTGTGCTCCTTGACACTACATTCGATACTTCATCCTGTCTGTCCTACATAGCATGTTCCACACTCACATGTTATCTTGTATACCCCTTCGTTCTTCAGGAGTGGTGTGATATCCTTTGCGTTAGGCAAAAGATATTTTACCTTTGCTGGTGCTCTGCACGTTACCGTGATACCCGATTTCTTCAGTATTCTACCGATTCTTTCTGATACCCCACTTATGTATGGTAAGCAATCGAACCCCTTTGACTCCTGCCGCTCCTCTGAGACTTGCGGTTTTCTTTGTGTGTCACCACACCCCGTATGTCAGACTTGGTGTATTTATTCTGACGTAGAGCCAACTCCAATTGTTTCCGTTTGTTGTCCAAGGTGCTGGAGTTGCACACTTTCTCGGCTCTGTTGAACAGACTGTTAATAACACTTCTCTTCTGTTGGGGATGGTGGTGTGATTTAGCGTTCAAGTACCGATCGGTATGTGTCTTCTTACGGTAGACTGTATGTCCAAGCGTACCCGTTGACGTTCTGTATACCAGCACATCAAAAAATGGTAGCTGGTTATCCTCTTCTAGTTCCATCGTGAATTTGATAGAAGGATTAACATTGTTTAGGTGGCTAAGGAACTCAGTAAGTTTATCTCTACCGTGTGGCCAAACCACAAAGGTATCACCAACATATTACATCCAATGCTTGGGTTTGTAAGGACTTGACCAATGGCTTTTTCTTCAAACAATTCCATGAAGACATTGGCAATTACCGATCAAAAGTGATTCCATGGGAGTACCCTCTACTTGCTCATACATCGCTCCCGCCCACTTGAAGTATGTGGTGGAGAGACAATACACTACAAGATCCGGCACAGCGGTTGGAAGACCTAGTGGCACAAGTATTGTCCGAAGGCCTTCGACTGCTTCCTTAACCGGAACACACGTAAAGAGTGATGTTACGTCAAAACTTACGAGTATATCCTGCGGGTTAATAACAACTTCCATCAAAATCTGAATAAAATGTTCAGAACAAAAAATGTAGCTTGTCCTTGTTGGATGGTTTTCGACAAGTATTTTCGTTTCGCTACATGTCACTGACCGAGTAGCATCGTTTGTTCCTGCCACGTGTTCAACTACAGGTTATTTTGTGAAAATGCGTTTTACTGACAAAAATCAGCGTGTACTCAAAACATTGATCAAGGAATCAATTGATGAGCTTATTAGAAATGAGGCATTTATGTCTAAAGTTGTGTGTATAGTCAAGGACCAGTTTATTGCCGAAATGGAGGACCTTAAGAATCAAAACAAAAATGTATAAAGAGAAAACAAGTTGTTATGTGAAAAACTTGACAACCTAGAGCACTATACTCGTCGCAATAGTGTTCGCATATTTGGTTTCCCAGAGGAAGAGCGGGAAAATGTTGAAGAGAAAATTATAACTTTCTTTAATGAACAGATGGGACTATCTGTTGCTGCTGCTGGAATTGACCGGTGTCATCGTGTTGGGTCTTTTTCAAAAGCCAATAAGTATCCTCGTCCAATAATTGTGAAGTTTCTGAGCTACAGAATCCGTGCATCAGTGTGCAAAGCTAGAAGTAGGTTGAAGGGAACGAAGATCTATATACAGGAGGACTTAACTACTCTGAAATACAAGCTATTTAAACAGGCACGTGAAAAATTTAAGAGGAATTGTTGGACGATAGACGGTAGGATTTATGCTAAATGTAAAGATTCAACAATAATGATTAGAACTCTGGCCGATGTTGAGAGCCATAGCATAGTGACTCACACTAATTACTGTTCATCTAATATGACGCGGACTCAGTAAATGTATTTTCAATGATGGTATTTTGTTATTTTCTATGCACGTTGGCGGGTTGGTTGACGTTTTGCATTTTTGGTGGTGGTATTTATAAAAGCGTTTATTTTAGTATTTTTATTTATTTTGTATAATTGTGTAACAGATATTTTTCTTGCCTTTTTTATATATATTGTAGCGTTTTTCGTTCGTTAAGGTGTGAATTAAAACACTCGGTATATTAAAATAGTCAACTAATTTATTTAACACTATTACAGTCTTATTAACTAATTATTAAACACGAACACTAAACACAAACTGTCACTTAAGGCTACTATAAAAATTTATCTTCACTGTATTTATTTCGAACTATTTATGTCGATCAATAATCGCGCCAAGTGCTCCGACTGCACTCCGAATAACACTGTCCTCTAGCGGTCGAGCGCACCCGTTATATATGCCTATCGATCGATACTCGGTAATGTTCCCGAGTTTTCTACGTTCGCCCAGAGCGGTCGCTACTTGCGCTTCGCTGGCTCGATGGAACACTCTGGAATGAGTTCTTTCGAGAATGACCTAGAATTTCTGGCGTTTTCGCGGCTGTTAAGATCGTCACACTGCCCCCCTCCTAAGCTCGTTTCGTCCCGAAATGATTTCAAAGATGGTGGATGTCGATATCGGCAAAAAGCTCCCTTCTTGCAGCAGGATCTCTTGTGGAAGTAACAGTCCACGGTTCTCTCCAGGGAACGACGTTGAGGGCTATAAAAGCACACCAGAATTTGTACGCCCGTCAACCTGAAGAGTGCTTCCAACATGCTGCGAATCATCCTCCTATCCAAGCCATCGAGTCCGCATGCCAGCTTGGGGATGGCCAGGCTTCTCAGGTCCTCGGCTAGCAATTCTTCCTTTAGAGAACACAAAGTGTCCCAAACATCCCTATAGGTTGGCTTCTGACCGGACGTCTCTTTGGTAACCAAGTGGAAGATCTTTCTGCCGGTCTTTTCGTCGGTTGCCTTGAGTGCTTGTCCGACTCTGGGATTAGACCGACGCAGCTCTGGAATATTTCCAAACTTCCCGCGGAAAACCTTGGCTATCCCTCTAGACATTTGCAAGTCCTTAGCCACACAATGTGCCAGTGCGTAGCCAGCTGGAGCAGTAAACAGGTCCCGCTGCACTTCACAGGTCATACCGAACCGACTCCTTTGACCATTAGAATGACGGGCCATGAATTCGTCGAATGTCAAATCCGGCTCTGGTTGGATTTGCCGCAGCTCCGCGTCTTCGTGGTTTCCGTAGTAAGGAGCCAGTCGGTTGAAGTGAATGACTCGAGCTTTACCCCGCGGTGGCTTTTGTATCCGGTAAAGGACGTCGTTGATAGCTTCCAGAACTTTGTATGGGCCATCCCAGGATGTTTGAAGTTTTGGTGACAGTCCCTTTCGTCTCTTAGGGTCGTAGAGCCAAACCATATCACCGGCATTGTACCTGTGGTCCTTGGCATTGACATCGTATGTGTCCTTCATCCGAGTACTGGCATCTTGAATGGAAATGCGAACTTGGCTATGAATGGCATCCATTCTTCTTCGCAGTTCACTGACGTAGTCCTCCCTGGCGACATCAGTTCCTGGCGGGCAACCAAACTTCAGATCGCATGGGAGACGGAGTTCTCTTCCCATAATTATCCGAGCCGGAGACTCTGCCGTGCTTTCGTGGACGGCCGATCGATAAGCCAGGAGGAACAAATGAAGAAAGCCATCCCAGTCTCTTTGATGGTCGGAGACCACTTTGGCCAAATACCGATTAATGGTTCTATTCATGCGCTCCACCATTCCATCTGACTGCGGGTGTAACGCAGTAGTTCTTGTTTTCTTGATTCCGAGCGTCTTACAGATGTTCTGAAACAAACTGGATTCGTAATTTCGCCCTTGGTCCGAATGTAGCTCCAAAGGTACGCCAAATCGGCAAATCCATTCTTTCACCAAGGTGTCGGCAATTGTTGAGGCTTCCTGGTTTGGTAGAGCGTATGCCTCAACCCATTTGCTGAAGTAGTCCATCACGACCACGATGTACTTATTTCCTGTTTCGGATTCGGGAAACGGGCCGGCTACGTCAATAGCAATCCTTTCAAAGGGACTTCCCACGTTGTACTGGCGCATCAAAGCCTTCTGCTTTCTCTGCGGCCCATTACTTGCCGCACATACAACGCATTTTCTGCACCAGTCCCTTACGTCTTCCTTGCTATTGACCCAGTAAAATCTTTCCCTCACCTTTCCCAGCGTCTTTGTCACTCCGAGATGTCCTCCTGACACACCGGCATGGAGTTCTTCTAGCAATTCCGCAATCCGACATTTGGGCACAACAATTTGCCTTCTTTCCTCTTTGCCGTCGTGGTCAATTATTTTCCGCCGCAGGAGTCCATCTTCCAGAATTAGGGAGTCCCATTGTGCCCAATACGACTTGATGTTAGGAGCATACTTGGCAACTTCTCCCCAGGTTGGCTTCTTCTCTTCTTTCATCCAGTTTAGGACTATCTGGATATCGGGATCATCCTCTTGGTCTTTTATAAGATCTCTATTTTGCCAAGTATCGTCGACTATGGTAGTTCGTAACAAATCAGCATCTGTTTTCTCAGCCCGCTGGCAATGCTTGCAGTCCTGTGGACAGGGTCTTCTTGATATGGCATCTGCATTTCCATGGATTCTCCCTGCTCGGTGCTCGGTGTCGAAGTCAAACTCCTGTAGCCTTTCTATCCATCTTGCCACTTGTCCCTCTGGATTTTTAAACTGAAGGAGCCATTTTAAAGCTGCATGGTCTGTTCGTAGCAGGAACTTCCTTCCGTAGAGGTACTTGTAAAAGTGCTCCATCGCTTTCACAACAGCTAGCAACTCTCGGCGGGTGACGCAGTAGTTACGCTCTGGCTTGGACAACGTTTTACTAAAATAGCCAATGACTTTTTCTTCTTGTCCATCCTGAATTTGGGACAGCACGGCTCCCATGCCCACGTTGCTAGCGTCGGTGTCTAGTATAAATTTTCCTTCAGGTAGGGGATAGCTCAAGATAGGTGCGCTTGTCAGAGCCTCTTTTAGGTGATCGAAAGCTTCTTGACATTCCTGGGACCACTGGAATTTTCGTTCTCCTTCGGTGAGCCTGGTTAATGGTTTTGCGATGTTGGCAAATCCCTTCACATAGCGTCGGTAGTATGTGCATAATCCCAAGAAGCTGCGCAGCTCATGCTTGTCATTGGGAACTGGCCAATCTTTGACAGTCTGGATCTTTGCCTTGTCAACCGCCACTCCTTGACTGGAAACAACGTGACCCAGGTACTGCACAGCTCTCTGAAATATATGACATTTCTTTGGGCTCAACTTCAGTGCTGAACCTCGTAGCCTCAGGAGCACTTCTTCTAGGTTTCGCAGGTGGTCTTCAAACGACTTTCCTACTACAATAATGTCATCAAGATAGACTAGACATGTCTTCCAGGACAGTCCTCTTAAAATCGTTTCCATCAGTCGTTCGAAAGTAGCAGGAGCATTGCACAGTCCAAATGGCATCACGTTAAATTGCCATAATCCAGCACCCACCGTGAAAGCTGTCTTTTCCCGATCTTCGGGGGCCAATTCAACTTGCCAGTACCCGCTCTTCAAATCCAGCGTGGATCCGACCGCTATTCCTCGCCCAACAGCCTCGTCATGCATTACTGGTTCGAACATGACTATCTCACCATCTGTGGTCTTGCCATCAATGCAGCCGTCCAAAACTATCTCGCTCCGTTCTGGTATCAGTGTCTCCTCCGGGAGTAGGACCTGAACGCTTAAATTCTTTTCTCGATGTAAAACAACTTCCTCGTCATCTACCCGCAGAACTCCCTGCCTAAAGCTTAACTCGAAGCCCTTGGTGTCCATTATGTCCGTCCCGATGATCACCTCATCCTCAATCTCAGCCACTATCACAGGATGGTCAAACGTGGCTTTCCCGATGGTAAACATGACGTTTGTTTCACCATGCACTTTTGCTTGATCTCCCGTTGCTGTTCGTAGACGCCATTTTGATTGCCGAACCTTTGCTGCAGGTTTTATTATGTCGGGCCTTATGATTGTCTTCGTTGCACCTGTATCCAGCAGCACAGTGCGGAGGGTTCCATCCACACACGCGTCGGCGGAAACACTGTTGGCATGGTGTTGCAGTGACGAGACCTGGGCGGTATTTGCTGGGGCTTGCTGAATACAGGTCGACGTTCGCCCCCTCGCATCGACCTTTTTTAGTTTTCCGGATTGGCGGAAGTGGGACTGACGCCTTCTGGACAGCGTCTTCTTATGTGGCCTGCCTTGCCACATTTTCAGCACTCTAACTTCCGGTCCTGGCGGCTACGTTCTCTATTGATCTATCTGACGATCCGTTTGACTGACTCTTCGAAGTCGTCCTCTCCTGGAATCACTTGTCGGATAAGAGCTTGACCTTTGTTCGTGTTCTTGGCAGCTTCGAATTCAAGGGCCCGTGTTAGTGCATCAACTAGCTTAGGTGGATGTGCTAGTAGTAAGGCTTGCTTCATTTCACCATCACGGAGTCCGTCCAGGAATGCTTGAACCGCCAAACGTTCCATGATCTTTTCCTGGGCATCTGGATATGCCAGTCGAACCAGACGTGCAATATCTGCCTCAAATTCCTGTAAGGGCTATTTCTAGCAATTTAGCCTCCAGGTCGGCGGAATTTTCCAACACTTTAGCCAGGTCGGCGGAATTTTCTAGCAATTTAGCCTCCAGGTCGGCGGAACTTTCTAGCAACTTGGCCTCCAGGTCGGCGGAATTTTCTAGCAACTTGGCCTGATTGGCCTCCAAACATTGCAGCATTTGGCCGATTTCACTTGTACTAGCAAAAACAAAGTTATCCGGGTCATTGCCTTCTTCAATTAATGCTTTACGAAGCCGCTCCTGCAAGTCCGCTTTCTTCCCCGTCGTATCGCAGTCCCTTTCCCCCAGCTCCTTCTTCAGCTCAGTAACCTTTAAGTCCGCTAGTTTCGCCATTTTCACGCACGCTACTTAGTCCGATTTAATTCCGGTCAATTTTAATTTTATTTTCACTAATGTCCAATTCACACCCGACACCTGACACCAATGTAGCGTTTTTCGTTCGTTAAGGTGTGAATTAAAACACTCGGTATATTAAAATAGTCAACTAATTTATTTAACACTATTACAGTCTTATTAACTAATTATTAAACACGAACACTATAACACAAACTGTCACTTAAGGCTACTATAAAAATTTATCTTCACTGTATTTATTTCGAACTATTTATGTCGATCAATAAGCGCGCCAAGTGCTCCGACTGCACTCCGAATAACACTGTCCTCTAGCGGTCGAGCGCACCCGTTATATTGCCTATCGATCGATACTCGGGAATGTTCCCGAGTTTTCTACGTTCGCCCAGAGCGGTCGCTACTTGCGCTTCGCTGCCTCGATGGAACACTCCGGAATGAGTTCTTTCGAGAATGACCTAGAACTCCTGGCGTTTTCGCGGCTGTTAAGATCGTCACACTATTCTAGTGTACACTTTAAGTTTAAGTTTTCCATTTTCTATTTTGCGGCATACTCAGTTTTTATTTTACGTTATTAAATTAAAACTACTGTTTTGATATATAATTTATGTTGTATATTTGTTTGGTTAATGAGTAGACTGGATTTTGTTTAGTTAATTATTTTATTATTTCTTCATTTTTGCAACATGACGCATAACCTTTGTTTTGAGCATTTAAATGTGAGATCGTTGCTGGCGCATTTCGAGGAATTTAGGGATAATTTGATACAATCTGATTGTGACTTTTTTGCAGTTACTGAGACTTGGTTGAGTGCTGATGTTGAGGATTCTGTGGTTCAGATAGAGGGCTTCAGCTTTTATAGGGTTGATAGGGCTTCTAGAGGTGGAGGTGTAGGGCTCTACATCAGAAATTGTTGCTCCTACCAAATTATTGACATTGAACGAATGCCTGGAATGGAGCAATTGTGGGTAAGATTAATTATAAATGGTGTCAGTTTTGGCTTTGGTGTTTTCTATAGACCACCTTGTTTTGATCTGAAGTTGTTCTTGGAGTTATTTGATGTCAAGTGTGTACCCTTCTGTTGATGAGGTTATTGTCGTTGGTGACTTCAATGTTAATTTAATGGTAAATGCGCATCACACTGCCTCTTATATTTCTGCTATACAGACATTTAGCCTGAAACAAATTGTTGAGCAGCCAACCAGAGTGTGCAATGACTCTCAGACCCTTATTGACTTAATTCTTTTGTCAAATGAGTCATTAGCTACAGACTGCGGCACATTGGATCTAGGGTCATTTTCTTATTTATTGTAAGCTTTCAGTACGAAAGATTGTCCCTAGGTCTAAAACAATTACTTATCGTGATTTACGTAGCATACGGGTTGATAGCTTTGTGAGTGATCTTGAGATTATGAACTGGGAAGGCGTCTATGAGCTTGACTCTATTAATGAGAAAGTAAATTATTTTAATGATGTTTTACTCTCACT
Organism: Melinopterus prodromus; assembly: GCA_964023965.1. NCBI lineage: Eukaryota > Metazoa > Arthropoda > Insecta > Coleoptera > Scarabaeidae > Melinopterus > Melinopterus prodromus. The sequence goes on along the minus strand of OZ030391.1, from coordinate 51,993,001 downwards.
TTTTGATTTGTATGTACCTGTTATCACAAAAACTCTGAGCAGGGGCTCATTACCGTGATTTACATCTAATATAAAGGAGATGATTAAGTTAAAAGATTCCGCCTTTAGGAGATACAAGCGTTCTGGTGACCTGGCTCATTTTCAGTATTATAAGGAGCTGCGAAACTTTGTTACTGGTGCCATACGTCGTGAAAATAGTGCATTTGTTGAGCAAAATTGCGCTGAAACTGACTCATCTAGCAGTTTGTGGAAAAAATTAAAGAAGTTTAATGTTGTGAAATCGTCTACCAATGATTTGCCACCGCATTTGGCGGACCCGAATAATATCAATTCATTCTTTGTAAATTCTGTTAAGGACTGTATATGAAGCCTGATCCTGATTTGTTGAACTATTACAACACTAACAGGATGTGCTCTGAAAATGTTGCAATGGCATTTACAGAGGTATCGGTTGATTATGTCGAGCGGCTCTAGTTGTCGATGAATTCTGGAGGGCTCGGATCTGATGGTATTACATTGGACATGATTAGGTTGTGTTGCCCACGTATTCTGAATGTTTTATGTTACTTGTTCAACTATTGTCTTATAGAATCAGTGTTCCCATTGGCTTGGAAATATGGATTGGTGACTCCAGTTCCTAAATGTAAATCGGCAAAGGAATTGAAGGATCTTAGACCAATTACTATACTGCCTGTATTGTCTAAGGTTTTGGAGAGGATAATGGCTGATCAACTGCGCTCCCATCTATCTGATCATAATATTTTGCCAGATAAGCAATCTGGTTTTAGGAAACAGTTCGGGTGTGCTACTGCATTGCTTGATATAACCGATGATGTTTTTAGAGCGTTAGATGATGGTAGATCCACCATTCTCACCCTCCTTGACTTCTCCAAGGCTTTTGATATTTTGAGCCATGTTAAGTATTTTAAGGTTTGTGGGCATCGGTGATAGTGCTATTGAGTTGTTTCGCGGCTATCTTTCTGATAGGCGACAGTCGGTGAGATTGAAAGCTTCACTTTCCGACTCAGCTGATATCTCGTCTGGGGTGGCACAGGGATCTATTCTGGGTCCCATTTTGTATACAATATATACTTGTAATCTCTACTCTAAAATAAAATATTGCTCATATCACCTTTATGCTGATGATACGCAGATTTATTGTAGCTTCTTGCCTCAGGACTTGCCGGATATGTGTGATAAGGTTACTAACGAGTTGGAACTGTTAAGCCAAGAAATAACCAAACATGCACTAAAAATAAATCCCGATAAAACTTAGAGTATTTTACAACAGACAACAGACAAATGTCATTACCCATTGATTTTAATACACCTTTCATTTCACATTAAATAACCCCGATATTATCAGAAATGTTGCATAGCCAAACATAAAACAACATAAGTTTGGATTGAAACGTTCTGTTATTGCGGATATGGTATGGTTTCAATCTCCACACTACAAGCAATTCGTTTTTTAAAAAAATATTTGAGTTGGCCAAATATTATTGGAAATACGAGTGATTAAAAATTTTTACCGTTTTTTTTGGCCCACATTGTATAATTTGGTTGATTTAGCAGTTAGCTATATATGCATTTAATACACAATCACACACCTAATTGCCTTTTAATCATCCCACCTGATCCAATCTCCGCATGGTGCACCATCGAATCAATTTCAATCACCGAATATGGTTATTATCGTTGCAGGACGTACACGATGGCGCCATATCCTTTTAGAGGGAACGCCCATGTGGTCTACAATGGTTCCTTCTATTATGCTGAAAGGGATAAGCCGGAAGTAATGAAAATGAATCTGGCGAACGAGAGCAGGATCAGCGTACCGGTACCCCTATTGACTGCAAACGACTCTAACTATTTGTACTCGAATCGGCATAACTACATGGACTTCAATGTGGACGACAACGGGCTGTGGGTCATATTCGGTGTGCCAAACTCGAATAACACTGCCGTAATGAAGGTAAACGCCATTCAGGACTCCCCAACGAACGCGAATATGCCCATTTGCGTCCGGATCTGCCTAAAGTGCAGAACAGGTTGGACTATTTGATTCAATAGCTTTTATCGGGGTGATAGGATGTGGAGACCGTCTGTTAATTAAAATGGGGTTGTGGTCTTTGCGGATTTGAAATAATATTTATTTATGCAATTAGTGGGAAAAGTACAATAGCGGTGCGCTCTTAGATACCCATTGTCTTGATAATGCAAATCCGGTCTACTTTTTTTGTTGTAACAGATTTCAATTAAACATGTTGTAGAAATTGTGCCAGCATAGAGTGCAAGGATCTATGCAGTAATATATTAAAAATTTAATGCAAACGAAGAGCAATTTTTCAAACCGCGTATTTTAGCCTTGACGATACATTGATATCAGATATATCCAAAATGAGTGCATTTATTTTCAACTACTCTACATTATGAAAATATGCGGCTTCTAACAATTAAATATTCAACAGACCAGTATAAAAAAAATGTATTCCACATATTAAGTAACCGCTTAAAATGAATGCATTCATTTCAGATATACGTACCTGTACATATTGCTTTTTTATATATGTATAGCTAAATATCATTTTTAAATTTATCAGCATTTTAACAGATTTTGTGCTGATCAATTATCTGAAACGAAATTTAAGCTATCATTTTTCATTATGAAGATATCCGCAAAGAACTGAAATGTTAAGAATGTTATTTTTTTATCCAAAACTAAATGTAGCTAGACATTTGAAACAAAAACAGCTAGTTTTTAACAAGGAATGCAGTGTTATTTTTTAATTTGAAATAACATTAAAGATAGAGGCGTAACCATGGCCAACTTTTGTTTTTCGTTATGGGCGCGATATTGATATTGGCATTTTCCGATAGTCGTGTTTTTTTCTCATTTCCGCGATGTATAAACATGTTGGAAAATATTTTTAAGACAATGTCGTTATAATCAAAAAAATTCTTCATTTTCTCGTTGTTTGACGCGCTTATTAGGTACCCAACTGGACCTTGGTTTAGCCGCTTCAGCAAATTTTATTTGATCGAGATCGGTCTTGTCTGCATTAATATAAAACTAGTTAGCCAGAATTTCACAGATATTTTCATTCTAATGACAGTAAGTAGTGTCAAACGCTGATCTTTTGAGAATACCTACTGTCAATAGTATCAAATTGTCTGTCAACTCCTTGCTAACTAGTTTTAGTTTAATGCAGACACGACCGATCTCGATCAAATAAAATCTCATGCAGCTAAACTATTAATTTTATATATAGTATGATAAAGTCATGTGGCTGGACGCATCAGATTTTTTAATTAAAAACAATATCTCAAATAAAAATGTGAAACCGTCAAACCGCATACGGCCATGGTACCATATGAGAGAGAAAATATGGCTAGCACACATCACTGCGGGTTGCAAACCAAATACGTTTGCCTCACTTATTCACCATGTCGCGTCCTTTCCAGTTATACGTATGTTAATTATTTCACTGTTCTTGCATCACGGTACAGATTTAAATATATCAAAGAATCATGATTTTGAAGCAATCTCTCAAAAAAAAAAAATGCTTATGCTCAAGGTTTGCAAAAACGACATTGGTTGTTCTTGCACCAAGGTACAGATATATATTTTTACAACATATGTTAGTTTTTGTTTTAGAATGGATAAGGTATAGTGGCCTCGAAATCAGGTTGGGCCTAGGGTCCCCAGTTTAGTTAATCCGCCACTGATCATAAGTAAATGTACCTATTTATATAAACATGCGCCCACTGTCGACTTGACAATTAGAAAAAGCCGGGATTACATGATGTGAAAACCAGCTGCACCACTTTTTTTGGCGCGCGTTGTTCCTACTCATCATTTTACAACAAAACTCATCTTTAGACGTCCATCCACTGGCACAGAATGCATATGCCCATTCATTCATCATTTTATGACGGGTATACCAGGCGACGACAGTATTTTTTAAACTATCCACTTAATCGTCTGGTGATTACTCTGCAAAATTAATTACGTCTACTTGCGCGAAGTTCACCGCTCCATTACGGGGAGTTTTAATTGGTGCACGGGGTGGCTTCATTTTCCGGGTATGTGCGCTGCCGAGAAAATGCCGTCCGCTGCAAACGCTGAAACACTCTCAAAATAAAAACAAACAAAAATCAGCGCCAAATTTACAACGCGTTTTTACTGCGAGCGACCCAACCCTCACGGCGACAATTAAAAACTTCGCGCTCGCGGCTTTTTTACGATTTTGCTTTTCATGTCAAATGAGTGTGTGCTTAATGTGGCGTAATTTTCAGATGGATCCAACCAATCTGCAAATAGAGTACATTTGGAATATCAGCTTAAATCATCAGAAAGTCGGTGATATGTTTGTCGTTTGTGGAGTATTGTACGCCGTTGATAGTGTCAGCGACAGAAATTCCAGGATCAGGTTCGCTTTAGATCTCTACAAGAAAACTCTTCTGGATGTCAATTTGGCGTTCACTAATCCGTTCAAGAACACAACCATGGTTGGATATAACCATAAAAATAAGGTTGGTATGAAACCATCAATCCGTTTTTTGACCAGTGATCCAAATAAGGGGCAATTAGATTTAAGATACCTTTGAAGATGGCTGTGGATTTTTAAAATTTCATTTTCGAACATAGGTACCTACTTTTGTGTCTGATTCGAATGATGTGTTACATCATTCAACATCAACCCAATTAGAAGTACATTTCATTTTATATCGGGATACTACAGGGTCTATATGGTCTATTGTTCAATTCTGACCAATTTTCGGTACGTATTCCCTTTTTAGTTATCGTTGTCCTGTTCGTATGCTGTTCGTATTCAATTAATACCCTTTGAGTGCAAAAAGTCTCTAATTTTAAAGCAAAATTAAAAGATCGGTCCGAAGTACGTTTTTACAATTTACGTACAATTTGCGGGTGCGTTACGCACCCGTTTCGGCACCCTTAATGCAGATATGTTATGAAGTCCTCTGGACGCGGTCACTAATAGAACGTCATATCTATTGGTTATATGTATTTTGAAAAATCGCTTGGTTTAATTGGCAGTGGCAACCCGCTAAACATTCTCGCGACAACATTCTGTAACATTGTATGAAAGTAACTTTTGTAACATATTTTTATTAACATTACTGCAACATTGTTGAAACATTACAACACAATGTTATTGACAACATTTTATATACATTAATACAACATACTGTTACAACATCAATAACATTTCATTGAGAACAGTTTATCCACATAAGTGCATCAGTTAGGTAGTATAGGGACTGTTAGATGGCGCTGGTAAGTGCTAATCTCAATTCACACAACCTTTCGGTATAAATACTCAAGCTGAAATCAGTGTTCGAATCAGTGATGTTACCTACAGGGGAATTTCCCTTTTACAGGGGAAAATTTTGCTTAATTTTAGGATGTAGGGATTTTACAGAGGGAATAATTTCAAAGATACTTTATAGGGGAAAACTTCATAATGAAAGGAATATATTTTAGTATGTCTTTAGTTTAGTACGTTTTTTCAACCAACTGCCAGAATGCGATGTGTGTTAAGTTGGTAACAGTTTGGCTGCTTTGGCTGTCATACTCAATGCGTATTGCATACTGTTACAACTGTGATAGAAAGAGACACATAAGCAATATAGAAATGCTTGAGAGAGTAAAACGAAAATGGGTTGGGTGGTAGTTACTAGTTTGGCGCCAACGGTAAATGTTGTATAGGTTAGGGCATGGAGTAATGATTAACTTGGTGTGCGCAAAACTTTGCCCCTTCCTCTGAAATTCATTCGTACCTTACATGTTTGTAGGATTTACTTTCTGCTGTTTTTGAACTCAGCGATTCAATTATAAATCACCTGATAGTTGAAATCAGGGTAGAGATATCTTTTATACCCCCCGCAAAAGTAAAAATGTTGCCAATTTGTAATTTAAACGTTAGTAAAATACTACAATAAGTGTTGCTAGTCTGTCATTTAAATGTTGTTGACAAATTACAAAAATGTTGCCAACTTGTAGTATAACCATTGTAAAAATATTACAAAAATTGTTTCAAACATACAACTAATTGGAATGTTAGGTATATATCCGGGGTAGGCCATAAGAAGTTGTATTAATATAACAGTTATATTACTTGTTATATAACATTACATGTAGCAAACTTACAAAAAGATGTATAAATATTACAGTTATATTTCGTTGTTAGTGGAAATACTATCATTACTCTTTTCTAGTATGTAACATAAGAAAGTTAATCTACTGATAATGCGTTGATGGTGCCCACAGACAATTTCTATTTTTTAGGATTATAACAGGCCCGTCTCAAAGTAACCTTTTATCAGTGAACTTTTGTCAGATATTGTACATGCTGGAATTGGAATCTGATGGAAAGTTATTATTTGTTAATTGGAATTCTTTCCCATTGCCAATATTTTCTTTACAAAATGTCGGCTGCAAAAGAAAGCGTCGCCCCAACGTTACTGATCAACTGAACAATGGTAACTCAATTTAATTTCTATCTGCAAAATGCCATGATTTTCGATGAAAGATAGATTTAACTAGTAATTTTAATGGTAACAAACTCGGCCTCAATACGTTTGCCAATACGACGGTACAATACCTCACTCAATAATTCAGTCGAACGTTCTCCCGTAGATGGCGCTTTTGTCGTGATTTCGTTTCGATATTCTGCAGATGCGAGGAGACGTTAATTTTAAAATGAGATTACCCGGCGCTCCGACGTTGAACTGTATCGTTAGTCGCTTGTTCGCAAAATTCCCAAGATGATTACGCCATCAGGAACGGATTATAATTTAAGGACAACCTCCGTTTTTAATGTACGCTCATTTAATTACGCGTTCTATTTCCAGGAGCTCTACACTTGGGACAAGGGAAATCAGCTTACATATCCAGTGAGGTATCATGAGATAGGATACAGGTATGCGACGAAAGAAGAAAAGCTAGAATTATTGGACAGTGCGGAAGCGCATGCGCAAACCGGTTTCACTATAAATCCACATTGATGAAAGAGGAAGTCTTCTCTTTAATCTTAAGGGATTATAAGATTTTAAAATTGTAGACTGACTGCGCCATCAAAATGTATTGTAAATAAATAAGGATGATTACAGATCGTATATTTTATTGATATGTTAACATAACCTCTATGACAACCTGTCATTTTCTTCTATTGCTCTTGGTGATTATTGGTTAGATTATTGAAGTGCTTGACATTCGTATATATGTAACTTTCGTCAAGCAACAATTATCTACCATTGCCAAATAAACAGTTCTGGTGTATATTACAGAAACACGATATTATCTAAAGGATTTTTTTTGACCGATTAAAAAAAGGGTTTGTTTTAACCAGGGGGTCGGAGTCGTGGACGCGGAGTCGGAGTTCACACAAATTTCAGAGGAGCCGGAGCGACACTCGCTTAAAAAATGTACCTAGGTACTAGACTCCGATCCGATGTTTCAATAATGCAGAAAAACATGCGAGATGGCCGTTCGCTCAGTAGACAGTAAACAAATAAAACTAAATATATTATTACATGTTTTCAAAGTACCTACCTACATACATCATACACAGGGTGTCCCACTTTCTTTCCCGCAAAAATTCTTTTTAGATACAAAGTGTCATTCTGAAAAAAAGTTTCATATGAACTTAGGGGTTTTTTCAACTCCTTAACAAGTTACAGCTGTTCAAAATTAAAATCGAGCATTTTTTAAATAATTACAACTGACAAAAATTGTTTTCAAAATAATTCTGAGTTTGCTTTTAAATCTTATATTAACGCCATTCCATAAAAATCAGACGAATAAAATGGTCAATTTTATTTGCGTACTTGGTGAATTCGTTATTGGTTGATGTTAATCACCCGTTTTATGCTGGCGGTTCGTACAGCAAAAAAAGCAAATAACTGGTAATAAGTTTAGTAGCAATTTATTTGTTATTTTTTTCTCATAAATAATACCTATTTAACAAACACTAACAAAACAAAAACAAAAACTGGATAAGTAATAAACAATACATTAACGAAGAAGAAAATAAAATACATCAAAAAAATGTTCAAAATGACCTCCACCAATATCTATGCACTTTTGGCAACGAAATATTATGGATTCTTGCACACTACGTAGTGATTCCACATTTGTTTTAACCATATTAAAAGGGGCTTGAGTTCTTTGTAGTAATGCATGTCTTGTATTTATCGGTGATTTGTACACTTCTGACTTAACGTAGCCCCAAATATGGAAGTCCAGAGGAGTAATATCAGGCGAACGCGGTGGCCATTGAACAGGCCCGGCGCGACCAATCCAACGCTGGTTGTAATGGTTATTTAACCAGTACCTCACCTGTCTTGCGTAATGAATTGGAGCGCCATCCAACTGAAACCATCCATTTTGTCGGTAATTAATTGGCACATCTTCCAAATAATCTATTCTAATAGATTATAACTAATAACTATTCTCTAAGAATAACAGAAAACTATTTGTTATCACTCTGTCGGGAAGGATGTGAGGCCCAATCAGATGTGATCCCACCAGACCAGCCCAAACATTTACTTTAAATTCATGCTGATAATGATAAGATATTACTGTCGTTGTATGAGGGTTTTCGTGGGCCCATACGCAAAATTACGGCTGTTTGCAATTCCACGACGAGTAAATGTTGCCACATCTGTCCAGATAATTTTATTTCTTACTTCTTGTGGACTATCAACAAACCAACGACAAAAATCTAACCGGTTTCGAATATCTTGGGGCAGTAACTCTTGCACTTTTTTTGAACGGAATGCCTTTCGTCTATCGTTGCGTAAATTTCTCCATACAGTGGTTTTCGGCAATCTCAGATAGCGCGCTGCACGCCTTACACTTAAATTACGGGTTTCGTCAAAAGCATGCGAAACTCTTGCATTAACTCTTCTTACTCTTTGAGATGCTTGGTTGTGATCTCCCACTGGTCTTCCCCTTATTCCATTTTCTCTAATCATTCTATGAATATTACTAAACACTGCATCATCTGGAAGTCTTCTCGCTGGAAATCTTCGGTATTCCCTCCGTGCCCTTCGACAATTTCCATTGCAGTATCCATAAATAAAATGAATATCGGCATATTCACTGTTAGTAAATTTTTTGGGCATAATATTGTTCGGATTTATAATTATTTGTGAAAATGCAATAACAATCCTGTTATTAGAATTACTAGAATGACAGCAATGTGACGTATAAAATCACCCTGAAGTATTATTTCTAAAGCATTCGTGATAAATACGTATCAAAGCCGCCTATAAAACAACTGACAAAAATGCTCGATTTTTATTTTGAACAGTTGTAACTTGTTAAGGTGTTGAAGAAACCCCTAAGTTCATATGAACATTTTTATTCAGAATGACATTTTGTACCTAAAAAAAATTTTGCGGGAGAAAAGTGGGACACCGTGTATGTAAATATAATTAAATAACAAAAACCCATAGGTCGGTGGTGAGCGACGATTATTTGCTAATCATCATTATTGTAAGTAGCTTGGCGCGTTGCATATAATATAGTTTATTTCCAGTTTCCAACAAACCAGCCTCAACGTGCTAGTCATGTTTCTTCTACTCCCTTTTCCATCAAAATTAAAAGGGTTTGTTCGTATTTTAGGTAGAATGAGAAGGCCACATAGTAATTTGCTAAACAATTCATTAAATATTGCAAAAAGTAGGTATATAACGATTTACCCTAGCAATTTTGCTGTACCGGGAAAACCAGCGTGTTTTGGTATCAACGTCGTATCAACTCTTAATCAATTTCTTTTTTATTTTGAGTTATCCCAAGGTCTGAATGTTTGCAAAAGATACTGCTTCACGAGTAAAACTTTGCAATTGTAGTTTTAATGTTCAAGAACTTTTGTCAACTTTAACCGAATTTATTGTTTTTTTTTTTCGGCACGTAGACAAATTTATTAAAAGTATCACATGCCTTTGTGTTTAACTAAATATGCATCTTAACATACCGGGAGATGCAAAATGTTAGTCAAAAAAAGATTAAACAAAAAGTGATCTGACAGAAATTATAAAGGGAAATTTGAACAAGAAATTTTTATGGTTAATGAAACTGTGAAATAGGACTGCTTATCTAAGTAGAGTGTTGGAATATCCATGTAAGCAAAAGGATACGCGTTGCAGACCCGGGGGAAGTTAGCAATAAAAGTTAGCAATAAGTTTGTTTTTGAACCAATTTTAATAAAAACTGATACGTCATTTTAAAGCTCTTAACGTCCTGATACCCCATGAGTTTTGCCCGGTCGATTAAACCATAATTAGTGCCCTAAAAATTAAAATGAACGTTGACTTTTTCGTCAATTAGGTAAAGTTTTCGGCACCATATCTCGGCTATGACTTAACCGATCATAATGAGCAATACATAAATTGAAAGCGCAAGTCTTCATGTATTCCCCATAGTTTTGCCCGATCAATATTATAACAATTACAGCCTAAAAAAATACAAAGTACTAGCGTCGCGTCGTGGGGATTTGGACAACATCGTGCAACCGCATGCCTTGAACACCGATCAACAAAAGCGTAAAAGTAAGCACTGTCAACTGTCAGTGTCAAGTTACTTAAATTGTCATATAACCTAAAAAGACATCGGCGAAGAAAAATCTATGTAGACGACGCTAGAAGAATACGATCGACGGAAAAATTTTGTAACCAACTCGAGTATTAAACGGCGATTAATGATCTCCGGAAACATCGAGAAAGGACCGTGTCGGGTACAACGGTGAACAAAAGCAAGTTCTTTACGCACTTCCTGTCATCCGATTTTAACAAATTATGCACCAATCGATAGCTTAGGGTGGCAACAGATGGCAACGGGTTATGCTAGTTTTGCCCGGTCGAGATTCAAACAATTAGCTGGCAAGAATAATTAACGAAGTTTGTGGTCCAGAGACATCGACAAAGGACCGTGTCGGGTACCACGGTTGAGAAACGCAAGTGTTTTAAGCACTTCCTGCCATTCGATTTTAATAAATTATGCACAAATTGATAACTTAGGGTGGCAAAGAGTTATGCTAGTTTTGCCCGGTCGAGATTCAAACAATTAGTGGGCAAGAATAACTAAAAGTTTGTGCTCCAGAGACATCAACAAAGGACCGTGTCGGGTACCGCGGTGAAGAAAAGAACGTTTTTTAAGCACTTCCTGTCATACGATTTTAACAAATTATGCACCAATCGATAGCTTTGGGTGGCAACGAGTTATGCTAGTTTTGCCCGGTCGAGATTGAAACAATTAGCGGGCAAGAATAATTAACAAAGTTTGTGCTCCGGAAACATCGAGAAAGGACCGTGTCGGGTGCAACGGTGAACAAAAGTTTTTTTAGCACTCCCTGTTATCCGATTTTATTATTATTATTATTATAGTACTAATAATATAGTAGTTAAACTTAGCAGTACAAATTCCTTCTTTTACTTTTGCGGGGAAGTTGCAGTATACTACGCGTGTTATGAGGGTAAACAACAGTGGCGTCGGCTCCGAATGCCGACAAAGATACAAAGAAATTGCCGACATTGGCGCTTTCGTTTGTTAATGTTAAAGGGTGTCAGTAGATCGTTTTTGTCAAGTTCTTCAAAAATAACACATACTATTAAAATTGAAAATCATTTAATCAGTTGTTAAAATTTAGTTTTTTGTCAATTGCATAGTCGCATTCCACAAAATAAATGACGAGCTTTGATCTAATCGGTCGTAAATATCTACATTTGTCACGAACAGAAATAAAATAGTTTGTGATCGGTATACCGTATATGGTCGTTTCTCAATGTCTCCGGAGCTCAAACTTTGTTAATTAATCTTGCCTAATTGTTTGAATCTCGACCGGGCAAAACAAGCATAACTAGTTGCCACACTAAGCTATCGTTTGGTGCTGAATGTTAAAATCGGATGACTGGAAAGTGCTTAAAAAACTTGCTTTTGTTCACGGTTGCAACCGTCACGGTCCTTTCTCGATGTTTCCGGAGCAGAAACTTTGTTAATTATTGTTGCCCGCTAATTGTTTGAATCTCGGCCGGGCAAAACTAGCATAACTCGCTGCCACCCTAAGCTATCGATTGGTGCATAATTTGTTAAAATCGGATGACAGGAAGTGCTTAAAAGACTTGCTTTTCTTCACCGTGGTACCCGACACGGTCCTTTGTCTATGTCTCTGGAGCACAAACTTTGTTAATTATTCTTGCCCACTAATTGTTTGAATCTCGACCGGGCAAAACTAGCATAGCTCGTTGCCGCCCTAAGCTATCGATTGGTGCATAATTTGTTAAAATCGGACGACAGAAAGTGCTTAAAGAACTTGCTTTTGTTCACCGTTGCACCCGACACGGTCCTTTCTCGATGTTTCCGGAGATCATTAATCGCCGTTTAATATTCGAGTTGGTTACAAAATTTTTCCGTCGATCGTATTCTTCTAGCGTCGTCTACATAGATTTTTCTTCGCCGATGTCTTTTTAGGTTATATGACAATTTATGTAAAGCTGGGTTGACACTCAGCGTAAAGTAGTGCGTCAGGCAGCTAGCGACATAGCGGAAGAGTCGCTGGCTGCTCCGCCGGTGAAGCTGCGGACAGAGAAGCTTGTCAATCGATAGCGTCGCATTTAGCTGCTGTTGAAGCCGCATCGAATATACCAAAAAAGTTAGCTGATAGCGTCGGACGCTAGCATCGGCAGTCGACTTGGGCGCTGCGTGTCAACCCACCTTAACTTGACACTGACAGTTCTAGAGGGCGGTATGTTTTGATTGGAAGGTTTCATTTCACATATGTTCGATTGGCCAATCAAACGACGTCGTTTGATTGGCTATAACAAATCATGCATTAATAGAACTCGTGCATTAATGGAGTTGTTTAATAAACGATTTCCTATTCGCTAAACTGACTCATAAATAAACGATCGACGGAAAAAAATTATTTAAGTGCTTCCTTAAAGGAGTAAGTATTTGGTTAGAGAAAAAAAAATTGAAAATTGGGTTCCTCGCAACTATTTTATTAACCGTATTTTGCACTTAATTTTAAATTCATTGGAATGCATTTTATATTGCACTATACAGTGTATTGTTATTACTTTTGTCATTAGATATTAAAGATAGACTATCGGTTAAATGAACTATGTAGTTCAGATTTGTGTGCTCTGTAATAATGAGAAAGCAGTTGAATTTGTAATGGTTATAGAGATATTAAGAAAAAGAAAAAAAAACTATTTTTTCATTTTATTTCGGTTTTAACTTTTACATTTGTTCGATCGACAGGACTGAATTAGATTATGCCAGTTTAAGCTTTTTCGCCAATAAATGTGGTGGTAAAAATAATATTTTGCCGGAGTTGGAGTCGGAGTCGGACTATGAAAATTATCTGGAAACGGTCGGAGTCAAAAGTTTTTCTACCTACTCCACAGCCCTGGTTTTAACTGAAACTCCTGTTTATTGACTGTTCACTAACAGTTACAAACAAGAGTAAACGGTTGGCAACATTTCTAGTGAACCATTTCATCAAAAGTAAGACGTCCAAAATGAAAGGATAGGCTCTGTCAAACTTGCTATATGGAGAATACTATTTAAATTAAAATTATCGTCATCCATAACAACACTTAAAGGAAAATCCATTTTTAAACTAGCATCAGCTCAAACAGAAATTTTGTTTTGTTAAGTTCTGTCAGCACTACACTGGCGGTACCGCGCTGCAGTACGATTATGTCATTCCATCTGCGTCGTCGGCGTTGAAATTCATTACATCTTCGTACATTATGTCGGATCGTACTACTCCGCAGTACCGTGAGTAGCGGGTTTAAGTGGCGTTTTTACTTTTTGGTACATAGTTGCAGATATTTGCTAATCCGAGAATATAGGGTGTCTCACGGAACTGGTACATTATTAGTTTCTCATGTTCTACTATTTCTGGAAACTTGAAATTTTGGAACTAGAAGTTACTCCATCTGAGCTCTTCAGCCAAAATATTAACTGTTACGTCCGGTCACCGGAAGTCGGTATCAACAATGATATAATTTAAATTTTATTTTTGGTTTCTACGTATCAAAATACATCATTTTTAATAAGGTTTCCCTATACCTAAATATCACCATTTTTGAGTTTTTTTTACTTTACTATTTTGCCGATTTTCGCGTTTACATTTAAAATTGAATATCTCGGTTATTATTGAAACTACAAGTTTTATGATTGGTGGTCCAAAACTAGAAACATAACCACATACGACGATGTTTGGTTCATCATGATATCTTATACATGGTATTCAAAATTTACAACACAATAACTGAATTTTCAAACGTAAAAAACTCACTTTTTTCAATTGGAGCACCTTGTCTACCGAGACGCCATTCGTTAGGAAATATTATTCCCTATCTATCAATATTAGGGTTCCCTATATCTATCGTTAATAGTTTTTGATAAATTGTCACTTGACTGTAAATTCATTTTGAAATTTACAACATTTAAATTATGAAATTTACAACGAAAATTTAAATAGTGAAAGGTATATAGAAATTTAGCGTGGATGTGTGAAAAATTTTTGCGAAACTCTTCCCCTCAATATTTTACGCGACTGCTTTTATCAAATGGACGATGCACCGGCACATTCTCCGCATGTGGTATCCATTCAACTTAATCAGATGTTTGACGATAGATGGTTCAGAATTCGGGGACCCTGGCGGTGGCCACCAAGCTGGCCACCAGATTTAACACCATTAGACTTTTATTTCTGTGGTCATGTGAAAAGTCTGGTCTATTCCACACCAGTTAATACTCGAGAAGAATTAACTAACAGAATGGACTTCAGGGACAAGAGATGGGAAGAACAACGATGACAAAAGTCCAACGAAGAGTTTTAAAATCTGTGGAGCAGAACGGGCAGCATTTGGAACAAAATATGTTCCAAGTTCCTATAAATGAAGAATAAATCGGTTTGTATTTAGTTTGCATTCTTTTATACTGACAATATCTCAAAAACTATTAAAGATAGCTATAGAAACCCTAACATTGATTGATAGGGAATAAGATTTCCTGTCGAATGGCGTATCGGTATACAGGATGATTCATTTGAAAAAAAATGATTTTGTTACGTTTGAAAATTCAATTATTGTGTTGTAAATTTTGAACACCCTATATAAGATGTCATGATGAACTAAACAACGTCTTATTTGGTTATGTTTCTAGTGTTGGACCACCAATCATGAAACTTCTAGTTTCAATAATAACCGAGATATTAAATTTTTAACGTAACCGAGAAAATTACCAAAAAATTAGTAAAATCAAAAAAACTCAAAAATGGCGATATTTAGGTATAGGGAAACATTATCAAAAATGATGTATTTTGATACGTCGAAACAAAACCAAAATTAAAATCATTGATTTAAAATAACAAAGTTGATACCGACTTCCGGTGACCGGACGTTGCAGTTAACTTGAGAATATTTTAGCTGAAGAGCTCAGATGGAGTAACGTTTCCAGAAATAGTAGAACATGAGAAACTTCTAATGTACCAGTTCCGTGAGACACCTGTATATTCCGCAGATTATAGTATACTTGTAAAAACGGCAGTATATTTTCTGTGGTTATGCGTAAGTCGAACAACGTTTGGCGTTGAAGGCCATTCCCCAGAGCCCAACTGCAAACATAAACCGACTGCGTTTGCAAATGTAAACACATTGTATAGTGAGCGCGGCCAATGAAGGGTGGCAAGTACAATTAAAGCATGTGAAGTCTTTTAAAGCTTTTCTTAAGTTTAAAGTTCAGAACCATAAAGTTCTAAGTGACATTTAGTACAAAAATCAGATTTTTTTTTGAAACGCAATCTCTATGTTATGGTACATCGTGAGCGCTATAGTTTTATTTAAATTTCATTGATAACCTAATAATCCCAATTCCAGAGTTCCAAGTGCCACTTGTGATATGCTGGTTTAGAACCAGGTAGTACGTATATTAAACGGTTTCAGTTGTTTTGGAACCAATTTTACTATACAGTACGTGTCATAGTATTGCAAGGGTCGATGTTACCATTATCTTTAAAGATAAAAAACTGTTTGGGTCGAAGTTGTTAACTCCAATCATTTTCTACAACCCAATATTATTTTCATTTATACAGTGGCACGTTACCCTAAGGGCAAAAGGAGCATTTGTCCAAAACTCCGAACAACAGTAGAGTAGTTCTGCCCGTGACGTCCCAGAGAGAGCGGAGCAGTAAAACTTCTTTTTTTGCCATAAAAGAAACCTTATCTTTTTTCAGACTCATGACAAATCCTTGACAGTTAGAAGAGAAAAAACTGCATGAATTTTTCGAAGATTTTCAGTAAATATTTTTTCTTTTGTATAGTAATTCTATTATGGAAAGATTGAATGCGTCAAAGAAATGTTTGTCAAATATAATTTCCGGTCTGCAAAATGCAGTAAACCTTTTAACATACTTATCATTACACATGTGTATGACATGAAATGTAGCCAGTCAATATTTCGTTTTATAAAAAGTTGGCAAAAAAACGATTCCAATAAAAGGTTTAGAAAGTTGCTTATCCTTTGAAATACTTAGAAATGAATCAGACTGTATATTCAAGTATTACGTATTTATAGCTTAAGGCATTTTAAAAATCACTTATTTAATATTTGTCCCTGTAAACCTCTTAGAGGGCGAGATTGCCACAGATATCCTTTTAGACCAGGCAATAGAGATTTTTGCGTGACAAAAATACTAGCAGGAGGCCGACGGTACCAGGTGACGTGAAACAGTCCGTAGATATATTGTGATGTGTTTCCTACTCGCAAATATCATTTCTTAATTTGGTATAAACAAAAAACTTCAAAAAATCGTTAATATACGTTTCCTCCGTTAATATTAACTCAATCGAGTCCGTGTATAGCTCATTTTTTTCGTCCTTACATTCTCTACAATTCGTCTGTTGAAAGCAGCAAGATTGATTGCTCTATCGGTTCAGTTTTTACAAGCGAAAAAGAAATGATATTTGCAAGTAGGAAACACATCACAATACATCCACGTAACGTGGGACCGTCGGCTTAACAAAATGTAATTTGAGTATTGAGTAGATACTTTACAATCACCGAAAAAAAATAGTCTTCGGTATCTGCTCAGTATGAGTAGAATACGCATGAATACGCATGAGTAGAATTTGCCCCACTGTGGTGGAAAGTGGGTACAAGGGGAGGCCAAAGTGGGGCACAAAAAAAGCACTATTTACATTAAATTAATCAAGTTGGGTTTAAATGATTAGTCGTAACTACATCTCCACAAAGTAATCGTCCCGATGCCAGACTGAAATTCCAGTGGAAACACCTGCCAGACCCACAAAACCTCCTCCCCCCCTGAGTACGCGTGAGACAGTCTTATTCGGGCGCGAGTGAGACCACCGCAATTTTGATCTGGCTTCAGAACGATTACTTTAAGGGGGTGTATTTAAAAATAATCAATCAACCCCAACCTGATTATTTTACTGTAAATAGTACAATTTTGTGCGCCTTTTCGGTCCCCCTCTTGGACCCACTTTCGACCCACCCACCGGACTGGCAATTTTTGTATTCTTTTAAAAGTTCACAACTTTGATATCCCAAAGCGACAGACACAAAAGCTAGCCCGGAAGGTTATCAAACTTGCGATTATCTTATTGTTACGCTACAAGGGATTCTGAAAGTTTCAGCTCTATTCTTTATGGTGTATCGAAATCCGTTGCTAACTCTTGGACTATAAGTGATTGCACCTTTATCATAAAAGGAAATGAAGAGTAAAACCATGTGAGAAGTACTTGTTTGTTACCTTGTTTTCTTATTGCGAAACGCAACTCCACAAACTGTCACGCGTCTGTTTAAAAAAAGTTGAAGATAGTAGTCTGTAGTCTCCCTTCATCCAGTTGTGACATGGTTTTTGCAGTCATCTGTGGCTGACATTGGCTGACATGTTCAAGCTTCAAGATTCGACCGTACATAATGGTATATTATTTGACCAGCACATAATTAAGGATATAAATCGCGTGCATTTATATCCGTTATGTGCGAGTCAAATACGACGTTTTATCATAAATTCCATTTTATATCAAATATTTTAAATGTATGTGTCAATGATGGCGAGGCGAACTGTCAAATAACTGTCATCCACGTAGGTTTTGACAGACTTTGACACTAGCGTTGTATAATGATGACAGTTCGTTCAAATAATGAGGTCATTATTTGAACGAGCTGTCATTATTATACAACGCTAGTGTCCTTATAATTATTGGCGCGTATAATGATGGTGATAGTCATAGATACGTATGCAATGAACTTATTATATGTGAGTCGTAGATAATAGTATATTATTTGACGAGCACATAATTAAGGATATAAACCGCGAGCATGAAGTTTACACGCGAGCCGTAGGCGAGCGTTTAATCATGCGAGCGATTTATATCCGTTATGTGCGAGTCAAATGCGAAGTTTTATCTACGACTCATAAATTCCATTTTATGTAAAATATTTTAAATGTATTTGTCAATGATGGCGAGACAACCTGTCAAATAACTGTCATCCACATAGGTTTTGACAGACTTTGACACTAGCGTTGTATAATGATGACAGTTCGTTCAAATAATGAGGTCATTATTTGAACGAACTGTCATTATTATACAACGCTAGTGACCTCATTATTTGAACGAACTGTCATCATTATACAACGCTAGTGTCACTATAATCATTGGCGCGTATAATGATGGGGATTATATAGTCATAGATACATATGCAATGAACTTATTATAAGTGAGTCGTAGATAAAAACTTATAAGCGCTACCTGACACAATTTTCATAACCCTGTTCAATACAACTTCAGAATTCAGAATTATCACGTCGTTTGTTGATGTTCACGCTTTGATTTGTGCTTGCATTATCGAATTGTGTCATGTTGCACTATTTTCAGTGAGCATTAAGTGCCAGAAAGGAGTGTTTTAGATTTTGCGCTCCTTTCTCCGGAAAATGCGACTAGATTGAAACTGTTGGTTCTAAGCTATAAAAAATTCTACCAGATCAACACCTGCCATCAACAACTGCCAGAACACAAAAGAGTTTGAAAAATGTTGTTTTGTTAAGTGCAAAAAATATAAAATTGGCGTCATATATTTGGTATTGTAACCTTACTTTTCCGTATCTACTGCGTGCTCACATCGACGATACTGTTTAAACAATTAGTCTCGTAATATTGTGTTTGTATCCACGTGGTACGACTTGTATAGAACTGTATTAAATTCAGTCAAGCTGTTCCAGAGATTTTATCGTATTTCCATACTTTACGCGCGAACTGTATATCTGGTAGGAAAATGATTATTTTAGGCAAAAGCTATTTGCATGGTCAAATACCTAGATATGGAGTCTTCATTGATATTTTTAAAGTTGCCTAGACAAATGTATTTGCCAAAACCGTGGTTAGGCAAATGGCATTTTCAAATACGTCTTAATTAAAGTTTAGTTGTGAATCAATTATTTAATTTTTGCAGATGATCCATTGCGTATGGAGTTAACGATAACATCTGAAGAACCAGAGAGAATAGCTAGAAAATGACTGCGTTTACCCCGGGAACTAACGATTTGAACTTATAAACTATAGCAAGTCGAGTTGGCATTAAAAATTGTCCATCCCGCAACGTATAGGTCTCCAAGTAGATCAGCTGATTTATTTTAATACTATGAGAGAAATCATTTTCCAGGCATTCTCTCCGGTTCTTCCAATGTCACTATATTAAAACACGTAATGGATTATCTACCAAAATAAAATATGTAATTCATTCTTATTATAGTTTGTAGAATAATTACGTATCTTTCCAGTCATTTGGAGTATAACGTCTTTGAAATATTCTTATTTTGAGCTCTACGTATGAAATATTTATGTGTCCTCCTGGTAATCTTTCTTATTGTATGTTTTTTATTGTATGTGTAGGATATTAATTGTAACTACGAATAGGCATTGGCATCTTCGGATGATATTGACATTGTCATTTAATACAATTGACAGATTCATATTTGATGTACAAACATTGTGATAAATATGGTAATATAAACACGATATTCTAAAATTAATAAAATCAAAACTTAATTTTACGCATATAGAACCCATTAAACGTTTCAAAATATAAGTAAACATAAGAATAAGACAATTTTGATTGTGCATGCACCAT
Organism: Melinopterus prodromus; assembly: GCA_964023965.1. Classification (NCBI taxonomy): domain Eukaryota; kingdom Metazoa; phylum Arthropoda; class Insecta; order Coleoptera; family Scarabaeidae; genus Melinopterus; species Melinopterus prodromus. Next base: position 51,972,804 of record OZ030391.1, on the reverse strand, counting down.
CAACAAAACATCTCCGTAGTGTCTCATAAAGCTAGTTATGGAAATTATCCATTTTAGCGTCAATCCGATTATTTATAACCAAGAGATATATTAAAAAGAGCGATTAATGATCGAGATTGTTTAACGCGCAAGCGATTACCGAGCGCGGAAGGTTTAATTTCACATATGTTCGATTGGCCTGTCAAACGACATCATTACGTCGTGTGATTGGCTATACCTAATCATGCATTAATAGAAATTGTGCATTAATAGAGTTGTTTAATAAACGAGTTCCTATTCACTAAACTGACTCATAAATAAACGATCGACAGAAAAGTATATCAAAAGTATATCATAAAGCAGCACTGTTAAGCAAGTTTCTCAGGGTTGTTTGATCCTTTAAGGATCCCTTGATCCTTAAATAATCTCTTGTAACATTTGGATTACCTACTACCCGCTCGAAATTCCTTATTAATTATTATGTCGTAATTTACTGAGGCAACAGTAGGAACACGTATCAAATCTGGTAATTGGTATTTTCATTTGCGTTCCTTGATGGAGCTTTGCTATCACTAATTTGCAACATTTCATAACTCACCTACATATTCAATATATGTTATTTTTTTAATTAACGGCTTTATATAGGACTAACTGAAATAATCTTGATAATAGGAGCAAAAAACATCCAATATACAGGGTGTCTCACGGAACTGGTACATTAGAAGTTTCTCATGTTCTACTATTGCTGGAAACTTGAAATTTTGGAATTACAATTTACTCAATCTGAACTCTTCAGCTAAAATATTCTCAAGTTAACTGTCACGTCCGGTCACCGGAAGTCGGTATCAACTTCGTTATTTTAAATGGAATGATATAATTTTTCTTGTATTTGTGGTTTCTACGTATCAAAATACATCATTTTTGATAAGGTTTCCCTATACCTAACTATCACTATTTTTGAGTTTTTTTTATTTTACTAATTTTCTGGTGATTTTCGCGGTTACGTTTAAAATTGAATATCTCGGTTATTATTGAAACTAGAATTTTCATGATTGGTGGTCCGAAACTAGAAACACAACCAAATAAGACGATGTTTAGTTCATCTTGATACCTTATACAGGGTGTTCAAAATTTACAACACAATAATTGAATTTTCAAACGTAAAAAACTTATTTTTTTTCAAATGGAACACCCTGTATACCGATACGCCATTTGATAGGAAATCTTATTCCCTATCAATCAATATAAAGGTTCCCTATATCTAACGTTAATAGTTTTTGAGATATTGTCAAAATAAAAGAATCCAAACTAAATACAAAACGATTTATTCTTCAATTATAGGAATGTATAGGAACTTTGGAACAGAAAAATATTAAAATTTAATATTTTAAAATATTTTTAAAACTAAACAACTATATTTGGGATATCTTACTTAAAAAACGTATTTATTCTGTTCGAAATGCTGCCCGTTGTTGTCGCGGAATTCCATTAATGGCGGCTACTACTCTGTTTCTCAATTCCTAGTCTAGAGTATTAACTGGTGTGGAATAGACCTGACTTTTCACATGACCCCAGAAAGAAAAATCTAATGGTCTTAAATCTGGTGACCTTGGTGGCCATCGCCAAGGTCCCCTACTTCCGAACCATCTATCTTCAAACATCTGATTAAGTTGAATCGATACCACATGCGAAGAATGTGCCGGTGCACCATCCATTTGATAAAAGCAGTCGCGTAAAACATGCAGGGGATGATTTTCGCAAAAATTGTTCACACATCCACGCAAAAGTTCTAAATATCTATCACTATTTAAATTTTCATTGTAAATTTCGTATCTAATTTCGTCCCCCATATTATTAAAGCAAAAACATTAAAACTAAAATTGTGTTGAAAAATTTGCCTGTCTTATGGCATGGGGATTTTCGGTTGCCCAATAGTGTAAATTGTGTCTGTTGATTATACCCTCCCTCGAAAATTTTGATTCGTCAGTCCAAATTATCTTTGATAAAAGCAACGGGTCCTCCTGAATTTTTACCAGCAAAAATTCACAAAATTCAACTCTCCGTGCATAATCATTAGGAAAGAGTGATTGTAAAATATTGTAAGCATATGGATGCAGTTTGTGTATTAAAAGAATTCTATGGATGGATGCACGTGATAGACCTAAAAATCATGTAAACAATTTATGTAGAAAGTTGTACTGCAAGGCTTTTAATTATAAGCCATACCTAAATCCATACAAGCAGCTCGCGTGGAACTATTCCGGAAAGCAATGAAATAAGCGAAAACATTTATTTCATTTTCTTCATTACCCGTAACAAGACTTGCAACATTTTTCTGTTTTCCTACTTTTCCAAAGCGCAAAAAGTTTTACTCAATTTTCCTGAATTTACGTCTTGTCATTGGCGGTAGGTCTGGGTATCTGTGATTGAAAATTCGACATGTCCTTTCCAATATTTTGTTACATTCTCCGTGAATGAAGAATAAATTCAAAATGTGATTATTTGAATAAGCGTCAGCGTTTTCCATTTCGGAACTATTAACTAATAGCCACGTACAACTGTATACACAATTATTAGCGAGAGATGATCAACAATACAAACATCTGTCAAATGTAAAGATCTATCAAAATTAAGGTAGCAGTGTATTAGCGGCGACCACCATCGGGCGTACACGATAAATCCCGAGCACTGCAAATGTGCCAAAATAAGAAAGTATGAATATATCTGTATTCAAATACAATTTATTATTTAAATACTGCAATTTATTAAATGTCAATTTATAAAAAAATGTTGCGAAAGGTTATTGATAATGAAATACTTTATCTGCCAAAATATGAGGGCCTCCTTATACAACCCAAGAGTATTCAAAATGGATTTAAAGAAAAAGTGCCAATATATCAAAAACTATTAAAGTTAGATATAGGAAACCCTTATATTGATTGATAGGGAATAAGATTTCCTATCGAATGGTGTATCGGTATACAGGGTGTTCCATTTGAAAAAAATGAGTTTTTTACGTTTGAAAATTCAATTATTGTGTTGTACATTTTGAACACCCTGTATACGGTATCAAGATGAACTAAACATCGTCTTATTTGGTTATGTTTCTAGTTTCGGACCACCAATCATGAAAATTCTAGTTTCAATAATAACCGAGATATTCAATTTTAAACGTAACCGCGAAAATCACCAAAAAATTAGTAAAATCAAAAAAACTCAAAAATGGTGATATTTAGGTATAGGGAAACCTTATCAAAAATGATGTATTTCGATACGTAGAAACCACAAATACAATAAAAATTATATCATTCCATTTAAAATAACGAAGTTGATACCGACTTCCGGTGACCGGACGTGACAGTTAACTCGAGAATATTTTAGCTGAAGAGTTCAGATTGAGTAAATTGTAATTCCAAAATTTCAAGTTTCCAGCAATAGTAGAACATGAGAAACTTCTAATGTACCAGTTCCGTGAGACACCCTGTATATTTCGTATCTCGCACGTCGAGTTTTTTTACTACTTTAATTTGACGATTGACTTGACATGTTAATAACTGAAAATCAGATGTTCCAACTTAAAACTTGAACGATTGTTGTCAACGAAATAAACATCCGCTAGGTTTAAGAAACATGGCCTAACAACAGTTAAAATTTCAACTGCAAAAAATCAAAATACTGTTTGTTTCTGAAGTTGAGTAATATTACACCTTAAAACCAATGCACTTATTATGTCGGATAGCATATAGGTAATTGTATCACATTGTTTGTTGTTCAGTTTTTGTCGTTAAAACACATTTTGAAGTTCATTTCCTATTTGAGTCGTTAAAACTCATAATTTGTCGTTCATTTACACTTTTTGTCGTTTAAACATATTTCGCCGGTCGTTGACATTTTCTGCCGTTAAAACATATATTTTGTCGTTCGAATGCATATTTTGTGGTTACGGTACATTAATTTGTCGTGAGAAACCCTAACTTGTCGTGCTGAAAATAAATGTTACCTGGTCTTAGATATTTCATAGAGAACCTGGCAGCAACATATAACATAACAGCGTTATCAGCTTCATATCCGTTCCTTATCACACAATAGGTATGTGGTTCAACTACTGTATTTGGAACATCATAGTGACCTCCGAAGTAATATCGGTGAACCATTACGAAGACATGCAAAACATTTAAGCACCAAGGGTTTACTGAGTTATGCATGGTTTTCCGTATACAAAATGGCAGGCAGTTAGGTGATATTATCTGCACCGATACTCGAATAGCTCAGTCAATATAAATTCAGAAAATTACTGTTGTCCATCACGACTTTGCTTCCTTGTAAAAGATAGCTAAACATTCTTACATAAAAGTCTTCTTTTAGGGTAATTGTAGATATCCGTACACTCATGAGTATTAACGCTCCTCACATCAAATTAGGAGAAACTTTATTAGAACCATGATGATTAGAATACGATATTACGCAGAAGTAGTTAACGACTAACTTTTAATTAAGACGTATTTGAAAACATGCATGCACGGATGCACATAAATTAATTTGATTAAAAATACGATTGAAAACAAATTTCAAATTTGCCGAACAACTGTTTTGACAAATAAATTTGCCTTTGTAATAGCTTTAAAAATATAAATGAAGACTCAATACCTATTTGACGCAAATAGCTTTTGTCTAGGCTTAATTCTTTTGCCAGAAATAACGATTTGCCTACCACATATACCTATATTAATGTCGTTGATTTTGTAAAGCAAAATCTAAATAATTTACATGTAAGCATACACTTAAATAATTTCTAATATTTACTTAAAATTTACATAATTTAATATATTATATATGTTTGACGTATTATTCTAATACATGTTGTATGAATAAAGTTTTCCACGTATTTATCGTGTTTTCTTTATAGCAAACAAAGTGTATTGATAACAAAGAACAACACGCTTTTGTTGCTATTGACCACCCTCACAAATCACCAACAATTAATTCGATTGCTACAATAAATAATTCAAAATCACTTACTTTCATTAGCTTTAAAGCTTTAATATCCACAATGGAAATACACAATTGTTCCGACATTCATTTATCACGAATTTTACGTTAGTATTCATGGATTTGTTAAAGTGTTTGCAGCCACTGCAATTTTTGCAGAAATGTTTCTTCATGCAAACCATAGAATTAGAATCGTCAATCACAGGAAATAAGCATGTGAATAAGTACACGTACCTGTTATATTTTCCAAAATTACTGGTTATATGCATGTTATTCTACTGTCTTAAATATGAAACAAAGGCATCTGCAACGTTTATAATTTTTGTTAAAGCATTAGATACAGCATCTGAAATACTAATTCCAATAGTTATTTACACAACGGATATTTTAATCGACTTTAAACTTCTATCAGTGTACAAAGGTTTAATTAGTTTGAAGGAACAATTGTCGAACAATGGTTGTGATTTATCATCATCATCGGTCAACAAAATTAGGCAATTCGTATGGATATCAATCGGATTCTTTCTACTGGGAATATTGACGAAAGTTGTTTACTGCATCAACATCAATAATGGAGACTATACGCAAAACTTCTTCAGAAACATTTCTACAGTTTTAACTAATCTCTTAACGTGCAGGTGGATGATCTACATGTACATTTTCGGAGTTTTCATGGATAATATAAACGTCATGTTGAGCAAAAGTGCCGGTATGGCAGATATCTGTACAATTCGCCAGATTTTGCATAACCTGAACGTATCAAAACTTTGCTACAACAAGTTATATTTGCTGGTAAAAAAGACCGAAACCATTCTTTCGTTGAATTTATTCATGGCGATTTTCTACGGATATTTAAAACTTCTACTGAGTTCTTACGAAATAACAAAAAACTTCTTTCATGGAGATATGAATTATTTACGTACAGTTCCTAACATTTTAGGCTATTTTTTTCCAGTTATTGCCACAGTACTGCCATGTATAATTTTAGAAAATAAATTTAAAGGGATTTCTAATAATGTATACTACTTTTATATAAATTTTGGAGAAGATACAAATTTAACTAATACAGTAAATTGACTTTGTGGGTTCTAAGTAAGGAAGTGAGTAATTGTTTCACATTTTAGTTGATTAGTTTCTGTTTACAAATTGAACACCAACAATTGACATTTTCTCCGCTGCAATTATTTAATCTGAAGGGGAAACTGTTGATAAAGGTAAGTTATATTAAAAATGTCAATAAAACCGCAATAATATTATTTTTAGATATTTGGATCACTGATAACATACATGGTGATTTTATTGCAGTTTGCACTTTAAAACATCATTTAAATTCTATAATAATAATATAATAATCATGGAATATTTCATGTGCTATTTATATTAATTATTATTTTCGGCTCACGCGTACGTCAATAAAAAAATAGGAAATTGTGTGCTAATTTATGTACCTGACATAGGAGATTATAGCACCTTAATGTAGCAAATAGCAAATATTTTGATATGCGTTTGGAGTACAACATGTTTACATTCACTATATTTGATCCAAAATAAAGGGAGTGTGCAAATATTACATAAATATAACACAATTATTATATCAATTTTTAGAATGAGTAGTATAGTAATCAATTATTATCATAAAATATATTTTATTAATCGAATAAATACTGAATTCACAAAACTTAACTCAAGGGTATTTAATTTCTTCTATTCTGGGAAGTTTTTTTGTGTTAACCGAATACATGGTCAACGTATATTATTATTACATTTGGATTTGGACTGAGGTTTGCACCTATGAAGTCCAGTTAACAACATATTCAATTTAGGTCAAGGTATGAACACTACTGAGCATGAAAAGCACCCAACAAGTTTTTAAAATTGTTCACACTGTAGGCTTGCACTGTGACACTCGGTAGACTGTTTCATCTCTCGAACACAGGTTTGTTAAAAATGATTGTCTTTTACGGATTCAGTTTGAAGGCATGGCAACGAAAGCGCTCGTCCGAACTGAGAACAAACATGTAGTTAAGATCGACGCCAAACAGGTTCTTTAAGAGACTGGTTCAACCTAACTTCAGGACTGTCCTGGTAGTCCCGTATTGGTCCAATAATTCAAACTGTACAGTGCTTTTGTGGGTTAATTATTGAATAATGATAACATTTTGTAAGATGACAACAATCTGAGTTCGCCAAAGCTCAATATTTATTATACCCAGTTTTAAACAATTGCTGCTCAAAGATATATTGATGAAGGACGCGTAATATCCTGATTTCAGGAATAACATTTCAATTATGTATTTTTGCGATTTGCCGCAGTAGTTCCACTGTACGTCAATGTACAATTTGGAAACAATTAAATAAATGAAAAGAAATAAAGCCACACATTCGAAGAATCGGCGTCGTATTTACCCAAATTTTCCATCCATGTTCGGGTCTAGACAGTGTGGCCATCGACGATGTTCTCGAGAACTAGAAGTCATTAGACGAAGATAGTAATGGATATATCTCTATCTACCATATCCAACAAAAAAGAGTCTGTAACTCACTAAAATTCACATTTATAGTTATCCTGGAGAAATTTTGAAAGCTCTAACCTACAAATCAGATATAATCTAAAAATATAGTAAACTTGAAAATACCGCACAAAGAAACTTTCTAATCGAAATTAGGAGATTGCATAAAAATTCTACTATTATATCACACATCAACCAGGTTTGCGCCTAAAGAGGTATCTAACTGTTGAATTTACACATAAAAAATAGATGTTTTCAATTAGGTACTTAATTCGTCAAAAATACAATCATCAAAAATAAATTACCACCCTGGCAAAACCAACAAAACGAACAAGTAACAACTTTGTGGTGTTACCAGCCAGCTTGCTGGGTAGGTGTGGTTAGCCGAGCGGTTAGCTAATTTATTTCATGTTATATGCACAGGTGACTTTAAGTGGAGCAGAAGGGGTTGGTAGATTTATCTCATGCGAATGTAGGTGTTAATATTCGAGACAATAGACTGCACTTACCGTTATTACCGTTATCTATCACACCAAGTATTTAGAACTGATTCTCATTCACTGGGTGAATAGGGAATTACTCCTGAACTAATAAAATAAAACACTAAGGCAAGGTTCAAATTAAATTAAATATATTAAAAAAAGAAAAGAAAATTTGCAAACAAAGATTCAAATAATATCAACTATTTTTAAAAAATAACAAACTGGGACGAAATTCAAATTAAATCAAACTTTAAGAATAATTACAAATTGCAACAAAGACTCAAACTAGACACATGTAATGACAATAAGTATAAATTGCGACAAAAGTCTCAAGTCAACTCAATTATACTAAAAGTGAATATAAATTTCAACCAAGATTCAAAATAAATCGAATATTCAAAAAGAATCGCAATATGCAACAATATTCAAATTACTCAAACACTTAAATAGAATCGCAAATTTCGGCACAGATTCAAACTAAAGCACTTACAAGAACAATAATTAATGCAATGTGGCAATGTAAACGTTAATTTATAAAAGACCTATACTTCAAACGAGCAGCAGCACTTTTCCCTCATACAATCAATATAAACTTAAACTTTATCACACAACATACACGAACAGTTGGACAATTTTCAGTACACACAAAAAGAGCAAATAATACAGAGCAGTGTTAAATTACCAGGTGTTTTCTGCGATCGCAAAAATCCATTTTTAGCCACGGCTTAACAATATGTCCGTGAAGTTAACAATGGATTTAGATTTAGATTTAGATTCATATATCGAAATTTACAGTAGGCCAGACAAATATTGCACATGACTGAGTTTTCTCTAAAATGCAGTAAATTTGCCACTTAAAGACACGTTACCGTAGTACTAGTGATAATAATACGAAGTATATATGTAAATATCGTCAATTATAGACATTGGGGTGTGAACAAAGTTTAAATATTTCCAGTTAAATCCAGCGGCGCAGAAAGCCAATATTAAAAATTATTCTTTCTCGAAAAGTAAGGATGATGTATCTCCAATTTGTTTAACATAGCTTAATTGGATACCATTATTTATGAATCCGCGGTCAAACAATCCAAATCTGCCGTCACGGTAGGTCAAAAATGTAATTGAATGTTATCGCCGCGGACTGGTATTATAACAAATATGAAATGTCAATTTCTCGAAAACTAGGCATGATGTATCTCCAATTTTTTATCATAGTTTAACTGGACACCACTAATTATGAATCCGCGGTCAAACCATCCAAATCCGCCGTCAGGGTAGGTCAAAAATGTAATTGAATGTTATCGCAGCGGACTGGTATTATAACAAATATGAAATGTCATTTTTTTCGAAAACTAGGCATGATGTATCTCCAATTCTTTTATCATAGCTTTACTGGATACCATTAATTATGAATCCGCGGTCAAACCATCCAAATCCGCCGTCAGGGTAGGTCAAAAATGTAATTGAGTGTTATCGCCGCGGACTGGTATTATAACAAATATGAAATGTATTTTTTTCGAAAACTAGGCATGATGTATCTCCAAGTATTTTAACATAGCTTAACTGGATACCACTAATTATGAATCCGCGGTCAAACCATAAAAATCCGCCGTCAGAGTAGGTCAAAAATGTAATTGAATGTTATCGCCGCGGACTGGTATTATAACAAATATGAAATGTCATTTTCTCGAAAACTAGGCATGATGTATCTCCAATTTTTTATCATAGCTTAATTGGATACCACTAATTACGAATCCGCGGTCAAACTATCCAAATCCGCCGTCAGGATATTTGTTATAATACCAGTCCGCGGCGATAACATTCAATTACATTTTTGACCTACCCTGACGGCGGATTTGGATGGTTTGACCGCGGATTCATAATTAGTGGTATCCAATTAAGCTATGTTAAAAAAATTGGAGATACATCATGCCTAGTTTTCGAAAAAAATAACGTTTCATATTTGTTATAATACCAGTCCGCGGCGATAACATTCAATTGCATTTTTGACCTACCCTGACAGCGGATTTGGATGGTTTGACCGCGGATTCATAATTAGTGGTATCCAATTAAGCTATGTTAAAAAACTGGAGATACATCGCGCCTAGTTTTCGAAAAAAAAAATATATTTCATATTTGTTATAATACCAGTCCGCGGCGATAACACTCAATTACATTTTTGACCTACCCTGACGGCGGACTTGGATGGTTTGACCGCGGATTCATAATTAATGGTATCCAGTAAAGCTATGATAAAAAAATTGGAGATACATCATGCCTAGTTTTCGAAAAAAATGACATTTCATATTTGTTATAATACCAGTCCGCGGCGATAACACTCAATTACATTTTTGACCTACCCTGACGGCGGATTTGGATGGTTTGACCGCGGATTCATAATTAATGGTATCCAGTAAAGCTATGATAAAAAAATTGGAGATACATCATGCCTAGTTTTCGAGAAAATGACATTTCATATTTGTTATAATACCAGTACGCGGCGATAACATTCAATTGCATTTTTGACCTACCCTGACGGCGGATTTGGATGGTTTGGCCGCGGATTCATAATTAGTGGTATCCAGTTAAGCTATGATAAAAAAAATTGGAGATACATCATGCCTAGTTTTCGAGAAATTGACATTTCATATTTGTTATAATACCGGTAACCGCGGCGATAACATTCAATTACATTTTTGACCTACCCTGAGGGCGGATTTGGATTGGTTGACCGCGGATTCATAAATAATGGTATCCAATTAAGCTATGTTAAATAAATTGGAGATACATCATCCTTACTTTTCGAGAAAGAATAATTTTTAATATTGGCTTTCTGCGCCGCTGGATTTAACTGGAAATATTTAAACTTCGTTCACACACCAATGTCTATAAATGACGATATTTAAATATATACTTCGTATTATTATCACTAGTACTACGGTAACGTGTCTTTAAGTGGCAAATTTACTGCATTTTAGAGAAAACTCAGTCATGTGCAATATTTGTCTGGCCGACTGTAAAATTCGATATATGAATCTAAATCTAAATCTAAATCCATTGCTAACTTCACTAGAACGCTCACAAACGAACGATACGATATTCACACCAAAAATTCCACAACCAAATTTGAACTCTGACCAAACTATAAACCCCGACTATGGGCCCGCGGCCCCCACAGACAAAAGACACTACTCGAACTTGTCTCCCACGAATTAAAAACTAAATGTTGATCAAAGGTGAAGCTAATCTTTCTCGAATCTGAACCAAAATCTGAATGAATACCGGACTTTTTGTGCCCAGCATCCTGCCCTTTCTCCGATGGTTCCCCACCGCTAAACGTTTTCTAAGTCAGCCCACAAAAACCGCTATAAAAGGTAACCCACCAATGACCGTTCCCCTAATTTTCGCCCACGAAAATTTTACATTCCGCCATTATGGCATCTCCACCAATCGACGATCTGGCGCTGTTGCCCCTGAGAAATTTACCGCGTCAGCAATTTGGAATTTTCCCACAAGCCCTAAAACAAAGGCTTCGACAGCTAGTTCTTTGAATGTAAACAGTTAATCTAAATCATCTTTGATTTAAAGTTTTTGAACTGAGTAACAAAGGCCCCCACAGAGAGAGTGGCCCAACAGAAAATAAACCAAGTACGAGCCGGCAAGCAGTTATTAAATATCCGCTGATAACTAGCGTTAACTGCAGCTGCGCCCGTGCAAACGATTAATAATTAAGCAAGTCTATACAATAATTATTACTAACCAATACCAATCGTCTAATTTCCCATACTTTAAATTAATCCGTAACCCGGGTGGTTACACTGGTATAGATATTTTCTTCTGTATAATCAATTTTAAGAAAACAGATGCTTTGTCTTTTGTATTTTACCGTTTTCACTGATTTTCTTGAAAACAATTTACAATGTTTGCCTTCAAGTTCAGAGTCGACACATTAAAGCATATTATTTATCGTAGGTATACCTATAGTATATTGGGTATTTATACAAATTAAGTAATTGTAAATTTTATGAAACTATTTGGTGTGGTAAAATTGAAATATCCAAATTGATGTTATTTGACTGAGTTAGAAGCGGTGCCGCTTGAAAACAATATTTTGAACAATATTTATTTTGACTTTCTAACTTACTCGCCGCGCTCCAGTGAATACTTTTTTCCGGTTTTGTCCGGTTGTTGCTTTTTCCAAAAAGAAAAACGTTTGCTCCAGGGCCGTCTTAAGATATTCGACGCCCGTGGGCTACTAAAATTAATGCGCCCCTCTTCATAAGAAAATACAAGATATACGAAGCGGATGCGCATGCGTTATATATAAGTGTCAGAACTAGAAAAAGCCAATTCATTGCCATTATACTACACAAAAATATAATATTTAACAAAATTTGAAAAAAGAGTAAATGAAAAAACGTTTTTTATTTAACACAACCAAAGTTACTTATATATTTGCTCTCTTTGCATTTTTTTCCAAATTGATTTCACACGTATTTAAGTTATTAAATAGATCACTCTATATGAACAAAATACTCAAATTATTTAATTTGCTCAGCTCTAAAGAAGGTGGTAAATAATTTGATATCCTTTTCAGTGCTACAAAAGATCTTTCGCCGCAGCAATTTATAGTGGCATAACTTAAAAATACGCAGTGCGCAGTGCTGTGGTCACGTTAGGAAATGTAGACGCAATTATTGAGTCATTTATTATCCTTGAGAAACTACCAAAAGCGAAGCATTTGATTAGATTTGCCATAAAATATAAAATAATCTTAGATAAACATAAATTAGCAGTTCCTGTAGTGCGAAAATTCAAATTTTGCCAACATAGCTTTTGTGTTACATAATTCGATGAGCAAATTTCACATCGATTAAAGAATGCAATAACTATCAAAATAATTTATAGTATGTCTTTACATCCCTAATAAGTTAAGAAGGTGGTCTCCGTCTGGTTCTATACAAATCTGAGCCGCGTTTTCTCCACTGTAAATGTTATTATTTTGGATTTAAGCCATTTGAATATTAGGCCGACACTGTTCAACATCAACAAATCGTTATTTTCATATTTATTGTATGTATACAGTGGGCGCGTAAAGTATGAAAATATGAGAAAATCTAAATGACGGTTTTAGTTATTGTACAAAATTCTTGAACACGTTGATTTTTAACTCTTGGAAACATGGATATTCTGAATGGAATATGAAAATGTGTCTCGATAAAATAAGTTGCTTTGTGTACGAACTCGGACTCTCCTGTAAGATTTTCGAGATAAAAATGTCAAAAACCTGAACCCAATGTTCTAGAAACTCAAAAGGAGCTCATAGTAAACCTTAAACTTTGTACTGTTACCTGAAATCTTGAATGTTTGTTCTCAATATATTTGAATCATTTACAGCGATTCTTACTAGTGTGCTGATGGAACAATTCCTAGTACAAATCTACCTAAACGGCCTATTCGCTTTTCGTTCACAAACAAAATCCTTAATTTTTAAACTTTTTCTCAAAAATTTTCTAATATAAGGTTATAAAATTTGTATGCTACCACGAAGACAATTAACAGATCTATCATAATCAACAAGAAAAATATGGTGTTGCCATTTAGAAACAGTGTCAATGACGTCATAAGTACAAAACAATTGAAGAGGGAAATTGAATTTGTTACAAATATATTTCCAGTTTCCGAGATTTTGTCATGCTTCCATACTTTGCGCGGTCACTCAATAATTCTTAAGAAATAACAAAAAATCAATACCCGAGTTCAATAAGAACAGTCCATAATTGAGTAATAACCTTTTATCATTTCCAAAAAAATAACATTCATAACTAGCCCATATAAAATAAAAGCCCAACAAATTTAAAATACCAAAGCAAAAGATGCAGCTTTCTTTATTAACAATGAACAACGATGAAACTGTGATCAAGTAGATCAGTATTATATATTTTTTCATGATCTCATACATGTTTACTAGATGTCTCATATATCTATATATCTACTGAGTGTCTGAGGCATCCAATTTTCTATTTCATTTAGAACAGATTATTTGTTTAATTTTGTGAAAAGATTTACAATAAAAATTAATAATAACAAAATAACTAATAATAAAAAATATAACTCAAAAATTGCCGCCCCCAAAGAATTGGCGCCCCAGGGCTATAGCCCATTTAGCCCTGTGGTTAGGGTGGCCCTGGTTTGCTCCGGTTACTCGACTTTTTGGAGTTGCCAACTTTAAACCCAACCTAACAGGCGGTTTTGGTTTTGCATCCCCCTGGAAATATCCTTGCGGGCGCCCATGTAACCTTAAAAAAATAAAATCTGATGTGGCCAGGCACATGACTTTATCATACAATATATAAAATTAATAGTTTAGCTGCATGAGAATCTATTTTATTGAGATAAATCGTACGTATTGTCAAAGCATCAGCATTTGACACTACCTACACTACGACATTAGAATAATAGTTATTTATGTCACAAGTGCCAAAGGTATGGAATAGCGCAACGAGCGGTGATGCGGCGCGTCACCGAACGCGGAGCGTCGCAGTCGCATGGGAGCGAGTCGCGCTATCTAGTTTTCGGCAGGAGTGACACCAACGTTAATTGTGTTGCTTTTTGTAAAATATGTATTTTTAAAAAAATAATTAAAAGATGGCTATATTTCTGTGTAGGAAATGTTAGGTTGGTACCACTTTCACGAAACGTCAAGTTTAAAAAGCTAATTCAAATTCTGACAGACTTATATTTGTTAATGACACTGTAGATGTCACATCCAAGAACCTAAAATAAAACTACACTCATCGCTATACTTTATTTACAATTTTCTCTATTTATCGTTTTTAGAATTAGATATAAAGACGGGTTGATATTTCTTATTAACAAACAATCAAATTGGTGATCCTAATTTATTTGAAATTTTTATTTTGTACTTTGCTGCACTAGAGCGCAACGTTCCATAGCGGTTCTCCAACCTCTGATGAAATCAGTTGTTTTCGACTGTGACAGCACAAAAAATATTTGTCAAAATCCTGGCTACTATTTAGTTTCATATCAATGCAGATGCGACCGATCTCGATAAAAAAGAATTTGCTCTTGTAGCTAAACTATTCATTTTACCAAAAAAAGCCATAGGCATAAATTATTCAAAATTTCCTCTACTTTAATTTATTGTTTAACTATTTTGACGAAATTACAGAAATGGCGGCTCATTTGCAAAATCCTTGAAAAAGGCATAGAATAAACTACCAGTTCCTTTGGACCCTTTTGAACCAAAAGCTTTTCAGCTCTAAGTTAGGTCATGAAACTTCTAAATATGAACTTTCGTCCCGATACTTTTAGTAGTTTCTCCGGAATCGTCGCCACAAAAATCGTTTACACACATACACACACACACACACACACACACACACACACACACACACACACACACACACACACACACACACACACACACACACACAGACATTTTTTGGACCTTGGTCAAAAATGTTCAGGGGACCCAAAAAGACCTATTTCCGCTAAAATCTCAATTTTTTTTTCGGCATGATTACAATACTTTAGCATACTGCGTATGATAAAGTAATAACAACAAAAATTGAAAGTACGTATGTATATAGGTCTAAACTTTGCGTGATCACAAAACCTGGCTAACCTGACTTTTCCTCGAATTCCAGCTAAAATTGGAGGGATTTCCTTGATCACGAGCGAAGACATTCACCGTAAATTGTGTCCGCGTGGCTGGCTGGCTGTCGGCTGATCACCTTCCACAATTAGAATCAAACGAGACATAGAACGGGGGTGCGATATGGTGCAAAAATGGCCACCATGTAGTTGTTCCAGATAAAAATTGGTTAAATTCGAGTAACAGTAGTATAAAGACGAAGTGGAAGATGCCACGCTGTGTTCTACGTGCGTCCGTCACGTCCGTCATTTGCGTCAAAGAAACATGCGGCGACGGACGACGGACGCACGTAGGACACAGCGTTAGTTGTTAATCGGCTTGAGTATACGAATAAAGAGTTCCCAAATCTGGCAAACTACCGTGCGTGATTGGACAGTAACTATTCCAATTAACACGCGGAGTATTGCACAATAGCTCAAAATCCCAGTTGCAGAAAAGAGCTTGATCAAAATTACTATTACACAAGATACTATCAAACTTCTTCAAAAGCTTAAAGAAGCACTAACTCGCCTAGACGTAATAAACGTAGCACTTCTCTTGATCACAAGCAAAACGGAAAAGATATGTAGTCTAGGATTTGCGAAATAATATAAATATTCGACGCAATAAAAACGTGTATTAACCACCTAGAAGTACCAGAATGCAAATACTATATCAAAGGAGACATTAACATACTTTGTAATTTTCTCATACAGAGCTTTACGTTTTCTAAAACCCAGGCGCTCCTCTTCTTGTATGGTTTTCAAACCATCGTCCATCACCACAGTCATTTTTCTTCCAGATTTAATGAATTAAGGGGTTAACCAGGTACTCTCATGTTTTGCCGTACGACACGCACAACCTAACGTGGTTAACCCACTTCTTATGATTGTCCTTGACGTAACTGGACAACATCGTCTTCAGTACTTTGTTTAGACGTTCTACGGGATTTGCCTGAGGATGATAAAATGCATTATATTTGACGAGGATAGATATGATAATCGTTCGCCATCTTTACAAATTCCGTTCCACGGTACCTGACTCCGTTGTCGCAAATGATGGTGTGTGGAATACTAAACACCATCAGAACATGCTACTTGGTACTCCTAACAACAAAACTAGCGGTAGCAGCTTGAAGGGAAAAGTACAGTGGGAACATAGTATCGCTTGCACAGTATCGCTTACTTAGATACTGTATGCACGCTGCTAGCTCGTAGATATTATCCATTTGTTTCACGCGATTTTGATTTGTAATCGATCTTAATTTTTGGTGAGTGTGTGTTGCGTTGAGATTAGTCCAAGTTTGTAATTGTATTTTTGTATTTTATTCATAGACTTAGCAGTTTCATGACAATTCCGCAGAAGGCCGGTGTATAATGACGTCACGGCGTTTAACCTCAAATTTACTCCTGCAGCTATAATTTGACGGTAATTTTTACAATGTGATTTTGATGTTAAGTATAGTCATTTGTTTGCTTTTATTCATTGTAGCTTTGGCTGTAGACAGGACAGGCGTCCCGAAACCAGGTCCCAATAGCCCCATAAATAAATAATACACTTGAAATTCCAGACCTTTATTTAATATCAGCCAGCGAGAAGGAGGATTTTATTTTGAATACTGAAAGTCCATCACGACCAAAATATATTTGTAGCCTTGTTGTAATCGGGGCAAAGGGTCGATTAAATCAGTGCTAATAATCTCCCAAAGTTTTGACGAAAAGTAGATTGGTACCATCAATCCTGCATGCCGCTTTTGTTCCATTTTTATTTTCTGGTAGGCAAGACACCCTCTGACATATCGGGCAATATCGGCACGCATCCTAGACCAGTAAAAGTCTTTTGCAACACTTGAAAAGGTCCTGGCAACTCCCAGGTGTCCTGCCGTAGGCTCATCATGCAGTCATCGGAGGACAGTCCTCCGCTCACCCTTTGTAAGTACTTTTCGCCACTGCTGGGTCTCCTCCAGCAGTCCGTCCTTCAATAATTTAAAGAGGTATCCATCCTGCACTCTCCAATGCGGGTATACGTGTGGCTTTGTGGACAGCAGTTCAACCATTTCCTGACACCAGCGACCCGGTTAGTTTTCCTGTAAGCTCACGGATGCCACTCCCGGATACCGACTCAACGAGTCAATGATGTCAAGGTCGTACTGCTGACGACGTAGGTTTGAACGAGCGATGCGTCCCTTGGCGTCCTTTAATTTCAAGAGCCATAGCAATAAATGATAATCCGTTATTACCGTAAATTGAACGCCTTCCAGGTAGGGAGGTCGCATTTCTGTCGCCCATATCACAGCCAAACACTCCCTCTCTGTGGTGCTGTAATTGTGTTCCGCGTTACTGTGGGTCCGGCTAAGGTAACATATAACAATTTCTCCCATCTCTGGGTCCTATTGTGTCCGAACAAAGCCTATGCTATAAGCCGACGCACCAGCTTGTACGCAGAATGGTAACGAAAAGTCTGGGCAACTGAGTACGGGTACCGGCACTAGATGGTTCTTATCTCTCTTGTGCAAACTGGACATAGGGGCAATGATGGTGAAGAAACCCGGTATGAATTGTCTGTACCAAAAAGCCGTTCCAAGCACTATGCGCACTTATCTCACTGTCCCGGGTGCTTTCATCTGGACTATAGCGGAAACTTTCTCCGGGTCGATCAGGAGACCGTTCCGATTAACGACATAGCCCAAGTATCGTAATTCTAGTCTACAGAATTTTCACCTTTCTAAGTTGAGGGTAAGACCAGCGTCCTCCAGTCGTGTAAAGACCTTCCCCAGGACACCGAGATGTTGTTCGAAGGTCTGCGTGACAATGATTATATCACCCAAGTAACAGACGGTTCAAGGTTAGCCCCCAACACGCTATCGATGAACTGTTGCCAGGCTGTTGCTCGGGGAGTTGCGCAAATCAAATGGCGTTCTCTTAAATTGGTACAGTCCCCGGTTCGGTATCGTGAATACGGTATATTTCCTGGAGTCGTGCGCCATAGGGATTTGAAAGTATGCACTTTTAATATCCAGAGGTGTCATAAATTGGGCATTACGCAGCCTGTCCAGGATACTGGCGATGTAAGGTAGTGGATATGCGTCCCGTTTTGACACTGAATTTAAACGGCGCGGCGGTAGTCCGCGCAGAAGCGGTAAGTCCCATCCTTCTTTAGCACCATCACAATAGACGATGACCAACGACTCTTCGATGGTTCGATGATGTCGTTATCTAACATGTCTTGAAATTCAGTACCTATGTGCTCTGCATCGTTGGTGAAACTATATAATATCGCTGTTTGATGGGCTGCGAACCGCTACGGATCACGTGTTCAACCAACCTAGTGCACCCCAGTTTTCGTCGCATCAGCTGTGGGTGTTTTAATTTCAAGGCTTCTAGCTTCTGAAGTTTGTCTGCCGGTTCATCGGTGCTTTCTAGTGCACATATCGAGATTGCTGACTCCTTAAGAAATGCCCATTCATCGCTCCTCAGATTCGGCACTATTCCCATCAATCTCCAAAAATGTGCCCCCAAGATAAGTGCATGTGGCAAAGTTGGAATTATCACCACGTTGACAACACGAATCGTATTCCTAAGGCGTATGGGCACCGATATGTATCCGATGTTTGTACATGTTTGCAACCGTACACGTCACTTCGTTGTGATATAGTGGAATACCCAATCCATCCAGCCTGGGCCATCCTTCGCCTCCGATAATTGTTACTCTTCTCGCGCCCGAGTTCAGCAGTCCCAAAAATTCACATCCAAAAACATCCACTCGAAGATATAGTCGCTCGTCCGTCACGGCGTGCTTAATAATGAAATTGAATTTTACTGGGTTATCCACTCTTAGCGAGCTAATAGTAATAGTAATAGTAATAGTAATGAGTGAGCCGTTCGTTTCCCGACCGAGCACGCTTGTTTCATTCCGGGCAAGTCCTGGTGTGTAGCCGGGCTTAAAACAACGGTAGCAAGGTTCCTAGGTTGCTGTCAGTCCCTCAGCTGATGTCCCGACTTCCTACAATTAAAGCAGCAGCCTCGATCAACTTGGGTTGACACAGACTCCACAGCCGTTTGGCCTGTACTGTCAGAGGAGTCGATACTCAAATATGCCAAGTCACTTGCAAAATCATTTGTTCTTCTAATTGGGGGACGATATTCTTCCATACGGATCTTCTTCGCCTCTATGCGACGACCCAAACTCAATAGTTGGTCTGGTACGATAGTCGTCAGTCTCGCAGCCATGTTTTTAATAGCCGCCAGGCATATTCCCATGGATTTGTTTGGCCCTTGGGTGCTTCTTTTTAATTCGTCGAAGAGACGGTCGTTATAGTCTGCTGGCAAGAATTGATCTTTCAACTTCATCACTAGGGGTGGCAAGTCAAAGATCTTTTTCCTCACGGATCTATACCATATCAGGGCTACATCGGCCAGTAGTTATATCGCCGAGTCAAACAATTCGTTCTGAGAGATTCTGCCCGATACAGCCAACGCCTCCACTCCGACATATCACTACGTCTTCCTGTACATTTCAGGCCCCATTTTATGATTGGAACAGTCTTCGTAGTAGATCTGTTGCCTCCTCCAATATTGGGAACTCCCACAGCCCTAGGGACGAGATCATCATCCTCCAAAGATGCACTGAGCTCTTCAAACATCTCCCGCTGCATACTCATCTCCAAAGGAACGCTATGGGGGGTGAAGGATCGCCTGAGCATCCTCATTCGTTTGTTGAGGTCAGTGGTTAAAGCAAGAGTAAACGCCAGCAGTTCGGATCTGTCCTCCCTTTCTTCTGCGGTAGTTGGTATTGGTCGCTCAATGCGTCCCAGAGTGTATACTATTGTCGCCTCTATCCTTTGGTAGTCACCGTCGGTCGTCGTCCCGGCATATGAAAAAGTTTTCAATCTCCACAATCTTTGCCTTGACAGCCGCAGCATGTTCTTTGAAAGAGAATAGTAGTCTGGACATGTCAATCCATGGCCGTCCTTCTCTAGCATGAGAGAATTCGATAATGCTTTAAGCATTTTCTCGACTGTGTCCGCCGATAGTCCTTGCACTTCCATCTCATACTTCTGCTCTTCCACAACCAACCATATATCTTAAGGGTTCTGGACATCATAACTGTAAACTAAAAAAAAGCAATTAAATCTTTAAACTCCATATAGTTCGACGATAAATGTCCCAGGTTGGGCGCCAAATTTGTGACGCTTCAAAGTTCCAAATAATCCACCTACCTTTGTTGACGTTTGCTTCTCCCTACTAGCTCAGTAAAGACGGGAGCAATTAAAAATTATGGGCGCAACGTAATTTTAAAGAAATAAAAAACGTCAGTTCAAGTGCGAGCACGATGTTTAAGGGCGTTAGGACTAGGTAGGGGAAAACGAAAAGCAATGATGAACAAATTCCAATTAGACCAAAGTTTGGATTTAATTTTTAAAAAATGCAAAGAAAAATAAGTGGTCAAAATAAAAAAAAAAATAGCGGAATAAAGATAAAAATCTAATAAACAGTGATCTAATACAATATACAAAAAATCCCAAATATAAAAAAATATTGATATGGCCAACGTATACAACTCACACAGTTGAAGTATCCACAAAACACTTGTGAATTTACAATTAATAAAAAAAAATCTGATGTGGCCAGGCACATGACTTTATCATACAAAATATAAAATTAATAGTTTAGCTGCACGAGAATCTATTTGATTGAGATAAATCGTGTCTGTATTAAAATTAAACTAGTTAGCCAGAATTTGACAGATATTTTGATAGACAATAGTATCAATAGTAGGTATTGTCAAAGCCTCAGCATTTGACACTACCTACTGTCATCAGAATAATAGTTATTTATCTCACAAGTGCCGAAAGTACGGAATAGCGCGACGAGCGGTGATGCGGCGCGTCACCGATGGCGGAGCGTCGCAGTCGCATGTGAGAGAGTCGCGCTATGTATTTTTCGGCAGGAGTAACATCAACGCTTTTTGTGTTGCTTTTTGAGAAATACGTGTTAAAAAAAATCAAAAATGGTTATATTTCTGTATATGAAATGTTAGATTGATATCAGTTCTACGAAACGTCAAGTTTAAAAAGCTAATTCAAATTCTGACAGATTTATATTCGTTCATGACACTGTAGATGTCACATCCGTATACCAACATACTAAAATATAACTACACTTATTGCTACACTTTATTTACAATTTTCTCAATTTATCGTTTTTACAATCAGATATAACAACGGGTTGATATTTCTTATCAACAAACAATCAAATTGGTGATCTTATTTAATTTGAATTTTATTATTTTGTACTTTGCCGCACTAGAGCGGCAACGTTCCATAGCGGTTTTCCAACCTCTGATGAAATAAGCTGTTTTCGAGTGTGACAGCCATAGACATTTCTGTGGTGACAGCACAAAAAATATTTGTCGAATCCAGGCTACTATGTAGTTTCATATCAATGCAGATGCGATCGATCTCGATCAAACAGAATTTGCTCTTTAATCTAAATTATTAATTTTACCAAAAAATATCATAGGCATAAATTATTCAAAATTTCCTCTACTTTAATTTATTATTCAACTATTTTGCCGAAATTACAGAAATGGCAGCTCATTTACAAAATCCTTGAAAAATGCTTAGAGGAAACGGCCAGTTCCTTTGGACCCCTTGGAACCAAAAGCTTTTCAGCTCTAAGTTTAGTCATGAAACTTCTAAATATGAACTTTCGTCCCGATTTCTTTAGTAGTTTCCCCGGAACCGTCTCCACAAAAAACGGGTACACACACACACACATACACACACACACACAGACAATATTATACTTACCTTTAATATATTAATCTAACGCCTCACAGCCACTGGAACACAGTCGGGGACAAGTGAAGTAACACCATAAAGCTCTTTTATTCTACATCTTTATTTGGGACCACCTGTCCCCTTAAGCTGCTACATTATGATTAAACTATTCTACCTTTAGCACAGCGCTCGCTGGTTTCTCCCATCCGGTCGTTTTGTCACGTATTGCATTTCTAAAAATGCGTACATGCAAAACAATATGCGGATTGACCAGCAAACGCTCCATTAAAGCGTAAACAAGAACTTTTCGTGGCATCCCGGCGCCTCCACCAAATGTTACGTTAATTATGCATTACTTAATTCTATTTGGGGCTACTCACATGACTAGCTGTATATCGATATTGCGGAGGTACCAAAACTACTAAATATATTTTAATAATAATAAACAATATTACACTTACCTTTAATATATTAATCTAACGCCTCACAGCCACCGGAACACAGTCGGGGACAAGTGAAGTAACACCAAAGCTCTTTTATTCTACATCTTTATTTGGGAACACCTGTCCCCTTAAGCTGCTACATTACGATTAAGGCTCCGTTTTAAAAACATCGCAACTTCGAAACGAAATATTTGGTTGCGATGTTTTTTTTTCGCTGGGAGTGGTCAGCCTGTCCCCCACCAACGTCAACCAGGCCACAGTTTTTGGATAAGGGGGGGTTGGGGGTTTAGAGGAAGCAGGCAAAGGCGGAGCATAGTCGACGCGAGTACATTCGAAGGGGAAATACTCAGCCAGTATGTCGCCGCGCGAAGGCGCTTTCCCTTACGCTCAAGTTACAATGTAATCTGTGTTCTCACTCATCACGGTCGCATATGGTGCGCATATGCATCCCGGACTGCATACAGCTGGCTGGCGGCTGCCAGACGCTGAAACAAAATATATTGATGCTATTTTAATTTCGAGAGAGCGCGCTCGCTATTATAATATTTAATCTTTTTAACAGGGTGACATAGGTACATACAGTATAGTAAATTGACAAAAAATGTATTAATTCATCGTTGAATTATGGACTTCAATTTAAAAAGGAATTAATTAAAATCTAGCAATTAGGACCCAATACATCCATCAACATGATAGATATCGAACGAACGCACGAAAGTGACACACGAAGACAAAAAAAAACGTAGTACATACATAGTCCAAAGTACCCCAAACGATTTATATACATCCCACAGCATCCAAACTTCTAAAATAAAAATTCAAAATGTTAAATTTTTTACGTTGATTTAAATTTCCGGGTATTTAAAAATTAAAAATGTTATATTAAACCGGTCACTGTCAGTTATGATTACTACTAATGTTTCATAATGTTTCAAAATTGTTATTTTGTGGATAACTAGCTATCTCTGATCTATTGCCTGTTTTGATAGTACTAAAACCAAAGCAAAGCTACATAGAAATACTATTTATAGCACTACTAAAGAAAAGGAAAATCAAACCGAATAATAGTAGAAAATAAACACTTTAATTCTGTCCAGATTCACAAAATAACGCTCCGTTTCACTGAGGGCATAATAATATTTAAAATGCGAGAACTTGGTCTTGCCAGTCAATGTACATAACTTTTCTTTTTATTATTCAATAAGACCATTACAATCTAGTCATAATTGACTAATGAGTAACTTAATTCTAACTTATTTTACTAGTGTAACTTAACCTAACAGGCACTCATCGATGTCTCTCAGTTAGTCCTGGTATACTGGGCACGTTTTTCTTGCGCACTACGTAGCACTGACTCTGCTTTTGGAACTAACACCTACAACCAGCACTTACTCTGCTTTTATCACTATCTCACATTTACACTAACTCAAAAGGCTTCTTTCTCTTGAGTCTTCTGACTAATGCGGTGTTGTCGAGAAGCTGGATGGCCTCAACGTTCACGTGATGGTGAAGCCTTTCCTCGTGACTTCTTGCTAATTTTTGGATTGCTTTGCAAACAAACTCCATTTTAAGGTCCTTGTGGAGATCATCATTCCTAATGTACCAAGGTGCATTGACAATGCATCTCAATACTTTATTTTGGAAGGTCTGGACAATTTTAATGTTGCTTTTTTTAGTGCAACCCCAGAGTTGAGCACCATACGTCCACACGGGTTTTAGAATTTGCTGGTGCAAGAGAAGCTTATTATGTACAGACAGCGTAGAGTTTCTTCCCAGCAGCCAGTACATCTCTCTATAACGGATTCCTAGTTCCTCTCTTTTCTTTTTGACATGGGCTTTCCAGCGGAGCCTGGCGTCTAATGTCATGCCGAGATATTTGGCTGTGTTTGCGTACGGTACTATTTGGTTATTAATAGTAACCGGGATGTGTTGTACTTTCTTGTTCGTGAAGTTAACATGTACTGACTTGAGTTCGTTCAGTTTAATTCTTTTTTTCTTTGTCCAGACCTGAAAATGACCAAGAGCTGTTTGGAGTTTTCTCGTCGTTTCTTCATTGCTGTTCCCAACAGCTAGGATAGCCGTGTCGTCAGCAAATGTTGCGACAGTATTATTTTCTAGTGCTGGGAGGTCGCTGGTGTAGAGTAGGTAAAGGACCGGCCCTAAAACACTACCTTGCGGCACTGCTGCTTTTATTTCCTTAAGGACAGAATATGCATCACCTTGTTTGACTCTAAAGTATCTCTCAGTCAGGTAAGATTTTAATAGTTGTGCAAACTGTTTTGGGAGAATACTTCCTAATTTATTGTTCAGTCCTTCATGCCAGACTTTATCAAAAGCCTGTGCCACATCTAGGAAGACTGCAGAACAGACCTTTTTTTCCTCTAACGATTTTTCAATTATGTTGGTTATTCGATGTATCTGATCAATAGTAGAGTTTAGCACAGCGCTCGCTGGTTTCTCCCATCCGGTCGTTTTGTCATGTATTGCATTTCTAAAAATGCACACGCATTTATAAAAATGCATACACACAAAACAATATGCGGATTGACCAGCAAACGCTCCATTAAAGCGTAAACAAGAACTTTTAGTGGCATTACCTTCCCTGCTGGAAAATATGCTCCAGCATATTGCTTCAGTTACTACAACTATCAAACAAACAAAAATACCATGAACAATCAAGACCCGTCTATGCCACCAAAGTTCTCGGTTATGTCCTTATTCTACATAATCTTTATTTTAGTACTTCCGGGAACATTACAAACAATAATAAAAGAAAACAAGACACACATAATAAAACAAAGAAAAAAAATACAGAACAATAAATGATGTTGAGATGGTTGTTGGGGTGTCTTCTCCGGTCTTGAAGATGTGATTGTTCAGCAGTACTTGCAGTTACTATTTTTGGAGGGTGTGTAACGCGGCGAATTGTTCTGCGTGATTTGTTTGATATTCCGTATGGGTGGCGCCATCTGTCGCTGTCTAGGGCAACTTGGTGGAGCTCGGCAGGAACTCGGCAGGGTGTGAAACGCTGCTAGCATCGGGTTTCCGCGCGCAAAATTGCCGAGGCCACGCCCCCGTCATTTACATTTAATTAGATCCCACGGTTTTTACTGTTTGGATTCACGGAATTTTGTCTTGCAAAATCGTTGTTTACTTTGTACTATAGTTCGCCGCTGTTACTTGGTTTAACTTTCCCTTGGTTTCCCTATTCCGACAGAAATTCTAGGTTTCCGTTTTTTCTGCGTTTCCGGCCGTTATTTTTCGTGGCCGTAGTGCGGCTTGCAGCGTGCTTTTCCGGCGTCTTGTCTTGTCAATCATCTTGGAGTGTACACGTGTGATAGATTTTTGGAAGCCCGTTGAGAATTATAGGAGAGGATTTTGGTAGTTTGGAGGTCCCCCTTATCGCCGTAGTGCGGATTTATCTCGACCAGGCTTCAACAGGTGTCCAGGTTGTTGATTTAGTGGAAATCTGGCCACCACGCCATTGTGCGGATTTAAACGAACTTCTATCACGTTCACGTAGGCCCAGTGTCCATCTATTTTTGGGTAAGCTCTCTTTAGATTCGATGAGATTGTCTGGTGGCAATTGGTGGGTCGATTCTACGACTATTTCCTCTTTTTAGGCACCTAATACGAGGCCGGAGACCCCTCGAACGTTCGTAGTCACCTAGCACGAAGCGAGAGACCCTTCGTAAGTCAGTAGTCACCTGGTACGAGGCAAGAGACCCTGCGTAGGTCCTTCGACATCTAGTACGAGACCTTTTCGAAGTATATCGAGTCGGAGTTGGTGGCACCGTGACGGGACCGGCACGTGCGGTGATTATTATCCGTCGTGGAGGATCCAACGCTAGCATCGGAGCGTCTGTAGGTGGCAAACAGTGTCTCGAAGCTCCGGATAAAGGTCAGAGGTCCTATATTTTTCCGATCAGCTGTGGCGGACGCTCGTTGTCCCTCGAAGGAGCAGGCAGCTCGTATATCTTTTTTTGGTTGTGCCTTTTGTTGATTAGTAGTTAGTATCGCTACGATTGTGTAATCGTTACCCGTCGAGGAGCCTTCCGCTCGCACACCTTTTTATGGTGGCGCATTTGATTAGTAGTAGATTAGTGTGGCTACGATTTAGTAATCGTTGTCCATTCCGGAGCCTTCAGCTCAGTGTTATTGATTGTTACGTGTTTAATTATCCGAAGATATCGCTCGGACCATCGGTGCTCAACCCGTAGGTGTTATTAATTACCTTTTTCTTTAATTTCGAGTTTGGTTTACGTACTCGTAATTTTGATTACCCGTTACAGTATTTATCTTTGTGGATTCTGAATTTAATTCGGATAAATGGTATCCTCTGGTATAATTTCCTTTGATCGTTCAAGATTTTTTAACGGAAGCCGTTTGTTAGCCAAGTTGAGTGCCGATGGGAATTTCATTTCCTTTTGGGACGGGTTGCCGTCTTGGCTATTGATTGCCTTTCATATTAATGTTGTTTGTTATCAACTTTTCAACATAGACGTTTGTTGCGGTAATTTTCTGGGGATTTTACCCAGATCTACAGCGAGTCGCGGCGCGGTTTGGCCAAGCTTCGTGTCGGTCGCTATTATTATTTTTCTATCTTTACGATTTGCGGTTTGGGCTCGAAGCCCTTAAGTGTGTTGAATTGTTTGAGTTTTTATTGTTTTGTTTGTGTGCATTCCCAATTATAAGCAAACCTTCGGCGTAGCATCTGCGTGGTACTTTTTGGCTGTACCACGAATTATTGTGTACCTGTATACCGATGCAGATTATATTGGTGATGTCCTCGTTGCCGTTTGGAGGCTAATAAATTGGTTGAAGATACATTTGCTTTGCTTGTTCCCTGTGTTGCCTTTATTTCAGCTGCACTTTCGTAGTCGAGTGCTGTTTCTCCAACGGATTAAGACTGACGTGGCGCCCTAGAACATCGTATCAAGGAACCGTTTGGTTACTGTCCCACGACCACCTCCCTGGTTGGCCGGAGCATCCGGGAGAAACGCATGAGCAGCACAGGTTTGGTAGAAGTCGACGT
The DNA here is from genome assembly GCA_964023965.1 of Melinopterus prodromus. Classification (NCBI taxonomy): domain Eukaryota; kingdom Metazoa; phylum Arthropoda; class Insecta; order Coleoptera; family Scarabaeidae; genus Melinopterus; species Melinopterus prodromus. The sequence continues at coordinate 51,944,928 of OZ030391.1, read as the reverse complement.
ATTTTGGTGTTTCTTCGGCAACTTTAGGTCTTTGGTATTTTTGCGAAAAAAAAGGCGTTACATTGGCGCCCAACGTGGGGCCATTAATCATTAATTAGGAGGAGCTAATTGGGTCTTGGACTTTGCCGGTTGGGTCTAGTTTCTTTTTTTTGGTCTTGGCTTTGCTTCTTTGATTGGGACTGGCGAACTTGTGTTGTCATAGAATTTCGTTCTCGGGTGTTGTGGGTTTTGTTATATCTTTGTTTTGCAGGAGTTCCAGTGGATTCCCGTGTTGGTGCGGGTACCCTTTTCGGATCTGGAGGAGATGATCGGTTTGTCGCTCTGCGGATTTTATGCATGCCTTTTGCCTTCTTCCGTGACGGAACGGGGAGCTCGTGGTTGTTATTTAGTTTGTAGGACCCTTCTTCGTGTCTGGATTGGCGAGGTTGGCGTCTGCCGTGATGGCGTATTTGTGGCATGGTGCCGGATTGTTCGCTCCCTGTTGAGCGTGGCCTTGTGGGTCGTTGTTGATGCGTTTCCCAGCGCTTGGTAATTTTGGGGTTTGCTGTGTTTCGTTTTGTTTTGTAGGTGCTGTTGTTTCAGTGTTGTGCACCAGCGCTCTGTGTTCCGGGGCTTACAGAATACGGACACGGCGAACCTGCCACCAGTAGGAGTCTGGTAAAAGGCCACGGAAGACTTCCACCTACCATCATCTCTTGTAGGGATCGGGAAAGGGAGCGTCTCACAATGCGTGAGGACTCCTCATCGTTGCAAAACGATTTCGGCTAGGTTGTTAGCTTTGTCGTCATTTTGGACGTTATACTTCGGTTGGCGGTATTTCGGTTGATTGGCCGTCTTCCTTAGTTTTGGGATTTCTCTGTTTGTTAGTACCACCACCCCAGGGGTTTGTTCTGGTGTCCCCTGGGTTTTTGTCTTGCTTATCGTAGTTTCTTTTTGTTGTTGGGTGGTACCCTTTTTGTTGAGAGCTGTGGTCAGCTCTATTTTTTGTTTTCGGGGCGCGAGTCGTCGGTGCCTGGTGTTGGGGTTGTGCGGTGGCAGCAGTGGTGAGTTCCTTGGTTCCTGTCCCTATGTGTTATTGCTGGTTTCCAGTGCTGTCGATGGGTACGAACGAGGTTTGATGCACTTTTCCGCATCTTACGCAACTGCCCGTCCCTTCCTTCTTTTGTGTTGTCCTCTCCCCATACCTTTTCCCCTCCCTACTGTTGTCGTTGCACCGCCTTGGCATCTGGTGCTGGCCCCTCAAGCTTTTTTATTGCTTGGTAGTTGAGTTGTTGGTGTGGAGGCATCGTTGGACACACGGGTTTGCAGTTTGATGCGTTCGGTTCGCTCCTTTGGATCTGGGTCGGAAACTTTCGTGGAAATTTTCCTCTGTGAGAGGAGAGGGGGAGTGTAACGCGGCGAATTGTTCTGCGTGATTTGTTTGATATTCCGTATGGGTGGCGCCATCTGTCGCTGTCTAGGGCAACTTGGTGGAGCTCGGCAGGAACTCGGCAGGGTGTGAAACGCTGCTAGCATCGGGTTTCCGCGCGCAAAATTGCCGAGGCCACGCCCCCGTCATTTACATTTAATTAGATCCCACGGTTTTTACTGTTTGGATTCACGGAATTTTGTCTTGCAAAATCGTTGTTTACTTTGTACTATAGTTCGCCGCTGTTACTTGGTTTAACTTTCCCTTGGTTTCCCTATTCCGACAGAAATTCTAGGTTTCCGTTTTTTCTGCGTTTCCGGCCGTTATTTTTCGTGGCCGTAGTGCGGCTTGCAGCGTGCTTTTCCGGCGTCTTGTCTTGTCAATCATCTTGGAGTGTACACGTGTGATAGATTTTTGGAAGCCCGTTGAGAATTATAGGAGAGGATTTTGGTAGTTTGGAGGTCCCCCTTATCGCCGTAGTGCGGATTTATCTCGACCAGGCTTCAACAGGTGTCCAGGTTGTTGATTTAGTGGAAATCTGGCCACCACGCCATTGTGCGGATTTAAACGAACTTCTATCACGTTCACGTAGGCCCAGTGTCCATCTATTTTTGGGTAAGCTCTCTTTAGATTCGATGAGATTGTCTGGTGGCAATTGGTGGGTCGATTCTACGACTATTTCCTCTTTTTAGGCACCTAATACGAGGCCGGAGACCCCTCGAACGTTCGTAGTCACCTAGCACGAAGCGAGAGACCCTTCGTAAGTCAGTAGTCACCTGGTACGAGGCAAGAGACCCTGCGTAGGTCCTTCGACATCTAGTACGAGACCTTTTCGAAGTATATCGAGTCGGAGTTGGTGGCACCGTGACGGGACCGGCACGTGCGGTGATTATTATCCGTCGTGGAGGATCCAACGCTAGCATCGGAGCGTCTGTAGGTGGCAAACAGTGTCTCGAAGCTCCGGATAAAGGTCAGAGGTCCTATATTTTTCCGATCAGCTGTGGCGGACGCTCGTTGTCCCTCGAAGGAGCAGGCAGCTCGTATATCTTTTTTTGGTTGTGCCTTTTGTTGATTAGTAGTTAGTATCGCTACGATTGTGTAATCGTTACCCGTCGAGGAGCCTTCCGCTCGCACACCTTTTTATGGTGGCGCATTTGATTAGTAGTAGATTAGTGTGGCTACGATTTAGTAATCGTTGTCCATTCCGGAGCCTTCAGCTCAGTGTTATTGATTGTTACGTGTTTAATTATCCGAAGATATCGCTCGGACCATCGGTGCTCAACCCGTAGGTGTTATTAATTACCTTTTTCTTTAATTTCGAGTTTGGTTTACGTACTCGTAATTTTGATTACCCGTTACAGTATTTATCTTTGTGGATTCTGAATTTAATTCGGATAAATGGTATCCTCTGGTATAATTTCCTTTGATCGTTCAAGATTTTTTAACGGAAGCCGTTTGTTAGCCAAGTTGAGTGCCGATGGGAATTTCATTTCCTTTTGGGACGGGTTGCCGTCTTGGCTATTGATTGCCTTTCATATTAATGTTGTTTGTTATCAACTTTTCAACATAGACGTTTGTTGCGGTAATTTTCTGGGGATTTTACCCAGATCTACAGCGAGTCGCGGCGCGGTTTGGCCAAGCTTCGTGTCGGTCGCTATTATTATTTTTCTATCTTTACGATTTGCGGTTTGGGCTCGAAGCCCTTAAGTGTGTTGAATTGTTTGAGTTTTTATTGTTTTGTTTGTGTGCATTCCCAATTATAAGCAAACCTTCGGCGTAGCATCTGCGTGGTACTTTTTGGCTGTACCACGAATTATTGTGTACCTGTATACCGATGCAGATTATATTGGTGATGTCCTCGTTGCCGTTTGGAGGCTAATAAATTGGTTGAAGATACATTTGCTTTGCTTGTTCCCTGTGTTGCCTTTATTTCAGCTGCACTTTCGTAGTCGAGTGCTGTTTCTCCAACGGATTAAGACTGACGTGGCGCCCTAGAACATCGTATCAAGGAACCGTTTGGTTACTGTCCCACGACCACCTCCCTGGTTGGCCGGAGCATCCGGGAGAAACGCATGAGCAGCACAGGTTTGGTAGAAGTCGACGTATTTTGGTGTTTCTTCGGCAACTTTAGGTCTTTGGTATTTTTGCGAAAAAAAAGGCGTTACAGGTGTTACTGCTTTACTGCCTTACTCAATTCAAGCTTCTATCCAACCTCGAAATAGGACAGCTTTACAGCCCTACTCAATCCAGACTTCTCACCTATCTCAACTCTCGATTAGTTACGAGCCCTACTCAATTCAGACTTTCTGCACATACTTGTTACTTGAGTGAAACCTCGACTCGGATAACATCGGGACACCCTCACGAAATTATTGTACATGAAAACAAAGAAAACATTACTGCAGTACACATAAGACAACTTAAACAATAACTATAATTACATGGCATTTTTATGTAGACATTTCATACTAGTAGAAATCCATCTACTTTACATCTACCGTCAGGCAGTACTTTCAACGAGATACATATTTTCCTCGCCCTTACTGTACCTGACAACCAATTTAGACCGTGTATTCCCTTATTCATCCACCTTATCGTGGCCAATACAACAATTTCGAGCATCACCCTTCACACACCGTACAACAATACACTCTCAATAACTAACACGGTGTGTGGTATGCCCCTATCTTTTTAGAGAATATATTTCTCCAACAGCATCGTCCAACTTTCTAATACCATGAGTTTAGTATTCTTGTCTTCTAAGACTATATGGTACTTCGTTCAGTTAACTTATGGAAGAAATTATACAGTTATATAGGATTATAAAAAAAGGATTTTCTGCACCCGGAAGTATATGTTACAACTACACTAAAAAAATCTGATGTGGCCAGGCACATGACTTTATCATACAACAATATATAAAATATATAAAATTAATAGTTCAGCTGCATGAGAATCTATTTTATTGAGATAAATCGTAGGTAATACCGAAAGTATGGAATAGCGCGACGAGCGGTGATGCGGAGCGTCACCGTAGGCGGAGCGTCGCCGTCGCACGTGGGCGAGTCGCGCTATCTAGTTTTTAGCAGGAGACGACGTTTATTGTGTTGCTTTTTGAGAAACATGTATTTAAAAAAAATAAATAAAAAATGGTTATATTTCTGTATAGGAAATGTTAGGTTGTACCACTTTGACGAAATGTCAAGTTTAAAAAGCTAATTCAAATTCTGACAGATTTATATTTGTTTATGACACTGTAGATGTCACATCGGTACCAACATACTAAAATAAAACTACAGTCATCGCTATACTTTATTTACAATTTTCTCAATTTATCGTTTTTAGAATTAGATAGAAAGACGGGTTGATAATTCTTATCATCAAACAATCAAATTGGTGATCTTATTTCATTTGAAATTTGTATTTTGTAATTTTCCGCACTAGAGCGGCAACGGTCCATAGCGGTTCTCCAACCTCTGATGAAATCAGCTGTATTCGAATGTGACAGCACAAAAAATATTTGTCAAAATCCTGGCTACTATGTAGTTTCATATCAATGCAGATGAAAAATTGAAAAATGCTAAGAGTAAATAGCCAGTTCCTTTGGACCATTTTGAACCAAAAGCTTTTCAGCTCTAAGTTTGGTCATGAAACTTCTACATCTGAACTTTCGTCCCGATACCTTTAGTAGTTTCTCCGGAATCGTCGTCACAAAAATTGGGTACACACATACACACACACACACACACACACACACAGACATTTTTTTGTACCTTGGTCAAAAATGTTCAGGGGACCCAAAAAGACCTATTTCCGCTAAAATCCCAATTTTTTTTTTCGGCACGATTACAATACTTTACCATACTGCGTATGATAAAGTAAAAATCTGATGTAGCCAGGCACATGACTTTATCATACAAAATATAAAATTAATAGTTTAGCTGCATGTGATTCTATTTGACAGATATTTTGATAGTCAATAGTATCAATAGTAGGTAATGTCAAAGCATCAGCATTTGACACTACCTACTGTCAGAATAATAGTTATTTATCTCACAAGTGCCGAAAGTACGGAATAGCGCGACGAGCGGTGACGCGGCGCGTCACCGATGGCGGAGCGTCGCCGTCGCATGTGAGCGAGTCGCGCTATGTAGTTTTCGGCAGGAGTGACATCAACGTTTTTTGTGGTGCTTTTTGAGAATCAAACGTATTTATAAAAAACAAAAATGGTTATATTTCTGTACAGGAAATGTTAGGTTGATACCGCTTCTACGAAACGTCAAGTTTAAAAAGCTAATTCAAATTCTGACAGATTTATATTCGTTCATATCACATCGGTACCAACATACTAAAATATAACTACACGCATTGCTATACTTTATTTACAATTTTCTCAATTTATCGCTTTTACAATTAGATATAACAACGGGTTGATATTTCTTATCAACAAACAATCAAATTTGTGATCTTATTTTATTTGAATTTTGTACTTTCCGCACTAGAGCGGCAACGTTCCATAGCGGCCATAGAGGCTCCCCAACCTCTGAAGGAATCAGCTGTTTTCGAGTGTGACAGCCATAGACATTTCTGTGGTGACAGCACAAAAAAATATTTGTCAAAATCCTGGCTACTATGTAGTTTCATATCAATGCAGATGCGACCGATCTCGATCAAATAGAATTTGCTCTTGCAGCTAAACTATTAATTTTACCAAAAAATGTCATAGGCATAAATTATTCAAAATTTCCTCTGCTTTAATTTATTATTTAACTATTTTGACGAAATTACAGAAATAGCGGCTCAATTGCAAAATCGTTGAAAAATGCTAGGAGTAAATAGCCCGTTCCTTTGGACCCTTTTGAACCAAAAGCTTTTCAGCTCTAAGTTTAGTCATGAAACTTCTAAATATGAACTTTCGTCCCGATTTCTTTAGTAGTTTCCCCGGAACCGTCTCCACAAAAAAACGGGTACACACACACACACATACACACACACACACAGACAATATTATACTTACCTTTAATATATTAATCTAACGCCTCACAGCCACTGGAACACAGTCGGGGACAAGTGAAGTAACACCATAAAGCTCTTTTATTCTACATCTTTATTTGGGACCACCTGTCCCCTTAAGCTGGTACATTAAGATTAAACTATTCTACCTTTAGCACAGCGCTCGCTGGTTTCTCCCATCCGGTCGTTTTGTCATGTATTGCATTTCTAAAAATGCATACATGCAAAACAATATGCGGATTGACCAGCAAACGCTCCATTAAAGCGTAAACGAGAACTTTTCTTGGCATCCCGGCGCCTCCACCAAATGTTACGTTAATTATGCATTACTTAATTCTATTTGGGGCTACTCACATGACTAGCTGTATATCGATATTGCGGAGGTACCAAAACTACTAAATATATTTTAATAATAATAAACAATATTACACTTACCTTTAATATATTAATCTAACGCCTCACAGCCACCGGAACACAGTCGGGGACAAGTGAAGTAACACCATAAAGCTCTTTTATTCTACATCTTTGTTTGGGAAAACCTGTCCCCTTAAGCTGCTACATTACGATTAAACTATTCTACCTTTAGCACAGCGCTCGCTGGTTTCTCCCATCCGGTCGTTTTGTCATGTATTGCATTTCTAAAAATGCATACGCATTTCTAAAAATGCATACACACCAAACAATATGCGGATTGACCAGCAAACGCTTCATTAAAGCGTAAACAAGAACTTTTCGTGGCATTACATTACGTAATGTTAAGTTTCCGTTTGTTTTGACAAACTTCTGGACAGATTCTCTGAATATTTCAGAGAATCTGTCCAGAAGACCAAGAGCATTTAATGCCCTTGGCAGGGCCGGCCCGAGGCGGGTTCAGCGCGTTCCGCGGAACCCGGCCCTGCGCTTTGGACGGCCCCGCACTTTAGATAGTGCCGCTAACTGCCTCGCAAGGTTACAAGTTAACCCCTTCCCCAGACTGAGGCGAATTTGTCGCCGTGACAGCGACGAGATAATTTTGCTATATTGATCAAAAGGGTGGTTACGATACCATACAAAGAATACGATTTCCGACAAAAGCGATTCGACTCAGTCTGGGGGAGGCTGTACAATCTTACCACGGGAACAATGTTCTGTTGGCGCCATGTGTGCATGAGTAGAGATATTAAACAATTAAATAATTACCGTAATTAATGATAATTTACCGATTTTTAATTACAGTAATTTACGGCTTAAATTACCGATGGTAATTTGCGTCAATTTAAATTACCGTTGGTAATTTACAGAAAATTTTAAAAACAGTTGTTTATATACGGGAATTTCTAAATTAATTTCAAAAAACTTCCACCAGTACTTGCGTGAATGTACCCCACCACTCCTAAGCAGTCGACAAATGCTGTAAGAGCGTAATTTATCGGGTAAATTACTAAATTAATTACTTAATTCACTGGAGCCAATAATGCACATTTTAAATCAGAACCCATCTACCTACTATCAAATTCATGATATTCTGGTGATCCGGATAAAATGTGATCATTGTTTGTGAAACCGGGCGTTGTCGTTTTGTGAATCGGTAATAAATTAAAGTATTTTATTTTATAATTATGAGGTTAGACTATATTAAAAAGAGCGATTACTGATCGAGCGTTAAACAGTGTTCTAATTACTACAGATAACAAAAACAACGAATGCTTTGGTAGAACTGAAGTATTCTGTAGAAATCCTAATATTTCTGTAACCATAACACAATGTCAGTAATACTTTCATAAGAATAAATAATTAAATAAATGGATTTATTGTAAACTGAAACAATAATTATTTCGGTACGATTGTCAATAGTGCATAGGTCAATGCGTTTAAGTCTAACTTCGGTGGAAATATTACATTGTCCATGGTTTCCATAAAACTATTTTGAAAACGCCACCTTTTTATATTCTTCATGTTCGGCTATCAAAGTTGCAAAATCCCCTTGAATTAAACTAAAGATAAACTTAAGTTTGTGAGATTGTTGAATTTTGCCGAACCGTCTGGATATGTAATATTAATTTATAAATTATTGTGTGTAAGGTACCAATAATATCAAATTAGATGCTTAATACATTTTAAGCTGTTGACGATAGACCCATGGAGTTAAGATATGCAGGGTGATCCATTTAAAATCTATTGACATTTAGCAAATCTGCAGTTATTCGGGATGTCATATTAGAATCGCAAACCAATAATAACTGTCGAAAAGTGCGATAGTTTTACTATCCAATATGAATTCTTTTCTATCTTTACCCTTACGTCAGAGTAATTTTTTGAAAAATGAAAGTTTTAACAGTAATTGCAATTTTTGCCCCGCGCATTTGTTTGAACCCGGCTCCGCAAAAGCTTAGGCCGGCCCTGGCTCTTGGACTTCATTGACCATGTTGCGATGAGCATGCACAATCCATTTAACCTTTCTCCTACTATGGTATTATTTATTATTTGGCTACGATCTACTATGGTAGATCGTAGCCAAATAATAAATAATACTTACTAAAATAGTTTCAAATTATATCCATTGCAAAAAAACACTGCGTTATTAGTGTTATTACCGCGTTCAGTAAGTACACATCATATCCAGTAATATACAAAGTATACAATAGGCTGATACCTACGTGGTTTTATACAATAGGCTGATACCTATGTGGTTTTGGTTGCCAAACCAATAATATAATGTTATTTGTAATCATTTCTAATCAAGCAATCTAAAATTTAATCTTCAACTTACTTGTCGCCCTTGTCGGTTGCTTAAACTATTCTTCTATTACTTCCCAATATGACCGTACTTAACAATAAATATCTTACTCTGTATTGAGATTTGGAGATACTGGTATTTGAGTTGCATACTCGACGGTAAACTATTAAATTATACTTTCTCATAAAATGAGCACAAATAGCCTGTACAGTTTGTTTTCGTAAATTTGTTTATGTACCAAATACAATTTTGTGCATTTTTTAGCGTCTGGGGGGGGGCAATTTACCGAAGTTTTTAAGGGAGTGTTACGTTATTTTGTGATATCATGTTGATTAAAAAAATATATTTTTATGATATTGCCTTGTAGTGCAATTCTGCATGCAAATTATAAAATTTCAGATTATATTTTATAGCCGTTTGATACCAAGGTAAGTATTTTAATCGTGCCACAAAACCGGTGGATTAGCAACAGATTTTTTTTTTCAGAAATGCGCCAGATTTTTTTTCCAACACACAATAAACATATCACGCGCCGGGCCTGAGTATACATGTAGATAAAACTATAGGTATACAGCTAAAGTAATAACACTCATTAATAATCCAACCGATCGGTACCGTAATTACTCAATAAACTAAATACCTATGCGCACATACTAAATGTAACTTTTTTCATCGGTTCATTTTATTAATCAAGATATATAATTACAATTTGTGCAAAATGGTTCAAATCAAACGTCTGACCTGCGCTCGGCAAGAAAAAACACACTAAACATGGCTCTGGGCGGACCATCAGGATACTCACGATACAGGGGAAACAGATGTAAGCAATGTAGTAATTTTCGTAGTAGAATTGTGTCTACGATCCCACTTTGTGCCATTCGTCTTTGTTTAGTCAAGTGATCCAACGTTCACGCTGACGTACGATTTCAATTCTTTAACATAAAATCCGTTTTTTTTATGCTTTGGATTTATAAAATCCAATGCATGCTTATCAAATTCCGGGGTTCTGCAGGGTTCAAATGTAGGCCCATTGTTGTTTGTGTTGTTCCTGAATGATTTGCTTGGGTGCTTCAGGAGCGGCATTTTGGCATATGGGGACGATCTGACGCTGCTTACCCCGATTCTTTGTGATGATGATGCCAAATTGCTGCAAAAAGATCTTGATGACTGGTGCGACTGGTACCATGAAGAAGCCGGAAGCAGGAAGAAGTCTCCAATAGCGACATTGTATAAGATGGACTCATTGTTGTTGCCCAGGATTGCAGAATGTAAAGATCTGGGGGTCTGCTTTGATGCACGACTGACATGTATTCAACACGTTGGAAGCATTTGTTCTGTTGCTTCAAGATCTCTGGGTTTTGTGCTCAGAACCTGTCGACTATTGCGTGATCCACCGATATTTCGAACTTTCTACTAAGCCTATGTGCACAGCAAGCCGTAATATATGACTCCTTGGTGTGGTGCCCGTTCTACACAAACCATATTCAGACGGTGGAGGCTGTGCAGACTGCAGAGGAGATTTCTCAAGTACCTGTCGTTCAGGCTTGATGGAACCATAGAGCAAGGGAATGGATGGAACGTACCCTGACCGTGGAATCGATTATCGTTTTGCTGGATCGACACGGTTGTGCGTCTCTTCAGAGGCGGCGGGAGTTACACAGTGCTTCGTTTCTGCGGAGGCTTATTCGCGGTGCCGTTGATTGCCCCCTTCCGTATTTTGTTGTTGTTTATTCCATAGCACTCTTTCCCATACTACATAACGTAACATACCCTTCCCCCATACATAAGGGGCCAGACGGCCCGCTTTTGGCGGGACAGTCTCGCTATTTCACATTTTGTGCCGAGTCCCGCGGTGTTTTAAACCTGTGTAGCTTAGTAGGAAATATTCTTGTTCAAAGCGTTTGAGCAGTATCAATATTTGTATTATTGTAGTTAAAATGGTTTCCAAACAAAATATCAAATTATTCGTCATAGACACTTACCATAAGTTATAACAATAAGTTAATATTAATAATAATAAAAAGTTAATATTGGTTACTTTGTCAAAATCTAATACTATCGGTTGAATAACTATAAACTTCACGTTCCATTTGTACGTGGCGATCATTTGTTTGAAAAACCAGGTGTAGCAATTTGGTAAAACTAGCAAACATAACTAAACAAAACACTAGTAATACACATACAGTATTCCAAGTATACAATTTTTAATTTAACGTTATAATTTGTACTATTTAGCAATTTAGGTTTCAATAATCCACGGTAATAATTTAAAAAATCTGATGTGGCTAGGCACATGATTTTATCATACAATATATAAAATTAATTGTTTAGCTGCATGAGAATTTATTTGATTGAGATCAGTCGTGTCTGCATTAAAATAAAACTAGTTAGCCAGGGTTTAACAGATAAATAAATAATTAAATAAATGAATAATTCCTTTATTAAAATAAGACAATATTAATTGCAACAAAATATTATTTATATTTAGGGCGCAGTTCAGCACACTTGTTTCCAAATTGCCTTACTCTTCCACTGAACCCCTTACGCAAACTAGACCTAAGCCATAATTGTAGCAATAATATAAAAATAATTCCGAGAACTTATCAAAACAAAAACAAACAACAAAATTACTCTAGAGTCTAATTACACGTACTTGCAGCAAATCCAACTCAACAAAACATCGCACCTGCCCATAACAAATTAAAATTAAAAAGCCTCCAATGTACGCTCGATGCCTAAAGTTAGGCTTACCATACGTCCCGGTTTGACCGGGACAGTCCCGGTAGGAAAAATCGGTCCCGGCGCCCCAACCGGTTTGATATTATGTCCCGGTTAAAATTCTTAACAAACTTTTATGTCAGTAATCAGATCAGTACACAGAAGAAAAATCTCTTGTAACAATCGACTGCCAAAGGCACATATTGTGAATTGATGCTGAAAATTGACTGTTTTTAAAAAATTTATGCGTGACATTATACTATACGTCAAAATATAGATTATCTCGATTAGTTAGTCACCTTTTCACGTTCTGCAGCAAACCAAACAACTCCTAAATAGCAATAATTTGCATCGCTAATGTGCGTCCGTCAGATCAGCCCGCCACTTTTCGCAAAACAATCTGAAATTTTGTGAGGATTTAGTACCTAATTTGTACTATTTTGTACCATTAATCCCCGAATTTGTACCTCAAAGGATCACCTCGATATCGGCGTTTCTAATTCTTAGCGTCAGCTCAGCCCGCCATTTTGAACGAAAACCATGTAGGAGTGTAATTTTCAAATCGATGGTTAACCTAATATTTAGTACCCAATTTGTACTATTTTGTACCACAAAGCTCGAAATTTGTACCTCAAGGCTTCACCGTTTTATCGACGTTTCAATTTTTTAGCGTCAGTTCAGCCTGCCAATTTTTACTTTCACTAGGAAAGGCAGGTAGGAGTGTGATTTTCAAATCGACAATCATCCTAATATTTAGTACCAAATTGTTACTAATTTGTACCACAAAACTCAAAATTCGTACCGCAAAGAATCGCCCTCATATCGACGTTTCCAATTTTTTTGCGTCAGTTCAGCCCGCCAATTTTTACTTTTACTAGGAAAGCCAGTCAGGAGTGTCATTTTCAAATCGATAATTATCCTAATATATAGTACCAAATCTGTACTAATTTGTACCACCAAGCTTTAAATTTGTACCTCAAAGGATTACGATTATCTGGGCGTTTCCAAATTTTTAGCGCACAAAATTATATTTTTATTAAAAACGCCATGTGGGAGTACAATTTTCAAGCCAGCGACTATCCTAATATTTAGTACCATATGTGTACTATTTTGTACCGCCAAGTTACAGATTTGTACCTCAAAGGACAACCCTTATATCGACGTTGCAATTTTTTTAGCGTCAGTTCAGCCCGTCATTTTTCATTTTCATTAGGAAAGCCGGTCAGGAGTGTCATTTTCAAATCGATAATTATCCTAATATTTAGTACCAAATCTGAACTAATTTGTACCACCAAGCTTTAAATTTGTACCTCAAAGGATCACGATTATCTGGGCGTTTCAAATTTTTTAGCGCACCTAATTACTTTTCTATTAAAAACGCCATGTGGGAGTACAATTTTCGAACCAGCGACTATCCTAATATTTAGTACCATATGTGTACTATTTTGTACCGCCAAGTTACAGATTTGTACCTCAAAGGACAACCCTTATATCGACGTTTCCATTTTTTTAGCGTCAGATCAGCCCCCCATTTTTCATTTTCATTAGGAAAGCCGGTCAGGAGTGTCATTTTCAAATCGATAATTATCTTAATATTTAGTACCAAATCTGTACAATTTTTTAATCCCAACCTCCAAATTCATTTACCTCTGTGAACTTAGCCCCCCCATATTGACTTTTTCCAGTTTTTTTGCTTAAGTCGTTTGATAGTCGTTTGATAGTCTATCCCAGATGTTTGATTGTTTTTCGTTTTTCCGCAAAACGGAAAATAAAATTTGGCGTGAAGTTAGCCCCCCATGTTCGAATTCTCGAGATTTTTCAGTTGCAATAGATTGTCTATGGTTTGGTTAGGTTTGATAGTCCATTCCCGACGTTTGATAGTTTTTCGTAAAATTAGAATTTGTAGGTTATGTTATTGTCCGAATTTATACCTTTATAAAGGCTATTTTAAACGGGTGTTGTTTGATTGTTGTTTCATTTTGTTCGCTTGTTAGTTCTGAACGTATAATTGTTCTTAGTAACGGCATGATTGATAATATAATATTATAATAAATTAATGATCCTTATAAACAGTATATTAATAATGTACGAATTCTCGGATTTTTTAAGTTGCAATCGATTGCTTATGGTTTGGTTGGGTTTAATTGTTAATTCCCGACGTTAAATAGTTTTTTGATTTTCTGAAATCCGGTAACTTAGAGTTTAGTTTATTAGTTTAGTAATTAGTTATCTTATTTTCCGAATTGATTAATTTTATGGGGTATTTTAAGCGGGAGTTGTTTGATTTCGGTTAGAAATTGTATCATAATCCATAGTTCTAATTAAAAGTTGGAATTATATGAAAAGGAATTACATGAGTTTTATTTATTGTCCTCAATATCTAATTTGAATCAGCGCCATCTACAAAGGAACGGTCAAAGTTGGCGTTACTTTGTCGGCATCGGTGGAAACTTGACAAATAATATAAACTAGCGGCTTCTCGCTCAATACAGCTATGACTTATTTTAAAACTATTTATTGGATATAGGAAGTATATCTACAGATATATTATATTAAAGTTTAAAATAAACTATCGATATGTAAATACATTTGCCATAGTTTATTTTAAACTTTAATATAATATACTGTAATATACTACATCTGTAGATATACTATAATATACTTCCTATATCCAATAAATAGTTTTAAAATAAGTCATAGCTGTATTGAGTGAGAAGCCGCTAGTTTTTATTACTTGTCAAGTTTCTACCGATGCCGATAAAGTAGCGCTAACTTTGACCGTTCCTTTGTAGATGGCGCTGATTCAAATTAGATATTGAGGACAATAAATAAAACTCGTGTAATTCTTTTTCATATAATGCCAACTTTTAATTAGAACTATGGATTATGATACATTTTCTAACGGAAATCAAACGAATCCCGCTTAAAATAGCCCATTAAATTTATCGCATGTATCGGACACAGAAAATTTGAGCAATATTTACAGTTTTCTATTAAATTTAGACTATAATAACTCAACTGACTCAAATAATACCACCATAGGTCTAGCTGATATTAGCGAGTTGATTTTTTAAAAGGATGCAAGATTGTAATTTTCTTGTCAACTCATTTTGTTTTGTTTTGTCGTGTCATTGTGATATAGTGTAGTCGTTTAAAACTCTGTGATGCACGACTGACATGTATTCAACACGTTGGAAGCATTTGTTCTGTTGCTTCAAGATCTCTGGGTTTTGTGCTCAGAACCTGTCGACTATTGCGTGATCCACCGATATTTCGAACTTTCTACTAAGCCTATGTGCACAGCAAGCCGTAATATATGACTCCTTGGTGTGGTGCCCGTTCTACACAAACCATATTCAGACGGTGGAGGCTGTGCAGACTGCAGAGGAGATTTCTCAAGTACCTGTCGTTCAGGCTTGATGGAACCATAGAGCAAGGGAATGGATGGAACGTACCCTGACCGTGGAATCGATTATCGTTTTGCTGGATCGACACGGTTGTGCGTCTCTTCAGAGGCGGCGGGAGTTACACAGTGCTTCGTTTCTGCGGAGGCTTATTCGCGGTGCCGTTGATTGCCCCCTTCCGTATTTTGTTGTTGTTTATTCCATAGCACTCTTTCCCATACTACATAACGTAACATACCCTTCCCCCATACATAAGGGGCCAGACGGCCCGCTTTTGGCGGGACAGTCTCGCTATTTCACATTTTGTGCCGAGTCCCGCGGTGTTTTAAACCTGTGTAGCTTAGTAGGAAATATTCTTGTTCAAAGCGTTTGAGCAGTATCAATATTTGTATTATTGTAGTTAAAATGGTTTCCAAACAAAATATCAAATTATTCGTCATAGACACTTACCATAAGTTATAACAATAAGTTAATATTAATAATAATAAAAAGTTAATATTGGTTACTTTGTCAAAATCTAATACTATCGGTTGAATAACTATAAACTTCACGTTCCATTTGTACGTGGCGATCATTTGTTTGAAAAACCAGGTGTAGCAATTTGGTAAAACTAGCAAACATAACTAAACAAAACACTAGTAATACACATACAGTATTCCAAGTATACAATTTTTAATTTAACGTTATAATTTGTACTATTTAGCAATTTAGGTTTCAATAATCCACGGTAATAATTTAAAAAATCTGATGTGGCTAGGCACATGATTTTATCATACAATATATAAAATTAATTGTTTAGCTGCATGAGAATTTATTTGATTGAGATCAGTCGTGTCTGCATTAAAATAAAACTAGTTAGCCAGGGTTTAACAGATAAATAAATAATTAAATAAATGAATAATTCCTTTATTAAAATAAGACAATATTAATTGCAACAAAATATTATTTATATTTAGGGCGCAGTTCAGCACACTTGTTTCCAAATTGCCTTACTCTTCCACTGAACCCCTTACGCAAACTAGACCTAAGCCATAATTGTAGCAATAATATAAAAATAATTCCGAGAACTTATCAAAACAAAAACAAACAACAAAATTACTCTAGAGTCTAATTACACGTACTTGCAGCAAATCCAACTCAACAAAACATCGCACCTGCCCATAACAAATTAAAATTAAAAAGCCTCCAATGTACGCTCGATGCCTAAAGTTAGGCTTACCATACGTCCCGGTTTGACCGGGACAGTCCCGGTAGGAAAAATCGGTCCCGGCGCCCCAACCGGTTTGATATTATGTCCCGGTTAAAATTCTTAACAAACTTTTATGTCAGTAATCAGATCAGTACACAGAAGAAAAATCTCTTGTAACAATCGACTGCCAAAGGCACATATTGTGAATTGATGCTGAAAATTGACTGTTTTTAAAAAATTTATGCGTGACATTATACTATACGTCAAAATATAGATTATCTCGATTAGTTAGTCACCTTTTCACGTTCTGCAGCAAACCAAACAACTCCTAAATAGCAATAATTTGCATCGCTAATGTGCGTCCGTCAGATCAGCCCGCCACTTTTCGCAAAACAATCTGAAATTTTGTGAGGATTTAGTACCTAATTTGTACTATTTTGTACCACTAATCCCCGAATTTGTACCTCAAAGGATCACCTCGATATCGGCGTTTCTAATTCTTAGCGTCAGCTCAGCCCGCCATTTTGAACGAAAACCATGTAGGAGTGTAATTTTCAAATCGATGGTTAACCTAATATTTAGTACCCAATTTGTACTATTTTGTACCACAAAGCTCGAAATTTGTACCTCAAAGCTTCACCGTTTTATCGACGTTTCAATTTTTTAGCGTCAGTTCAGCCTGCCAATTTTTACTTTCACTAGGAAAGGCAGGTAGGAGTGTGATTTTCAAATCGACAATCATCCTAATATTTAGTACCAAATTGTTACTAATTTGTACGACAAAACTCAAAATTCGTACCGCAAAGAATCGCCCTCATATCGACGTTTCCAATTTTTTTGCGTCAGTTCAGCCCGCCAATTTTTACTTTTACTAGGAAAGCCAGTCAGGAGTGTCATTTTCAAATCGATAATTATCCTAATATATAGTACCAAATCTGTACTAATTTGTACCACCAAGCTTTAAATTTGTACCTCAAAGGATTACGATTATCTGGGCGTTTCCAAATTTTTAGCGCACAAAATTATATTTTTATTAAAAACGCCATGTGGGAGTACAATTTTCAAGCCAGCGACTATCCTAATATTTAGTACCATATGTGTACTATTTTGTACCGCCAAGTTACAGATTTGTACCTCAAAGGACAACCCTTATATCGACGTTGCAATTTTCTTAGCGTCAGTTCAGCCCGTCATTTTTCATTTTCATTAGGAAAGCCGGTCAGGAGTGTCATTTTCAAATCGATAATTATCCTAATATTTAGTACCAAATCTGAACTAATTTGTACCACCAAGCTTTAAATTTGTACCTCAAAGGATCACGATTATCTGGGCGTTTCAAATTTTTTAGCGCACCTAATTACTTTTCTATTAAAAACGCCATGTGGGAGTACAATTTTCGAACCAGCGACTATCCTAATATTTAGTACCATATGTGTACTATTTTGTACCGCCAAGTTACAGATTTGTACCTCAAAGGACAACCCTTATATCGACGTTTCCATTTTTTTAGCGTCAGATCAGCCCCCCATTTTTCATTTTCATTAGGAAAGCCGGTCAGGAGTGTCATTTTCAAATCGATAATTATCTTAATATTTAGTACCAAATCTGTACAATTTTTTAATCCCAACCTCCAAATTCATTTACCTCTGTGAACTTAGCCCCCCCATATTGACTTTTTCCAGTTTTTTTGCTTAAGTCGTTTGATAGTCGTTTGATAGTCTATCCCAGATGTTTGATTGTTTTTCGTTTTTCCGCAAAACGGAAAATAAAATTTGGCGTGAAGTTAGCCCCCCATGTTCGAATTCTCGAGATTTTTCAGTTGCAATAGATTGTCTATGGTTTGGTTAGGTTTGATAGTCCATTTCCGACGTTTGATAGTTTTTCGTAAAATTAGAATTTGTAGGTTATGTTATTGTCCGAATTTATACCTTTATAAAGGCTATTTTAAACGGGTGTTGTTTGATTGTTGTTTCATTTTGTTCGCTTGTTAGTTCTGAACGTATAATTGTTCTTAGTAACGGCATGATTGATAATATAATATTATAATAAATTAATGATCCTTATAAACAGTATATTAATAATGTACGAATTCTCGGATTTTTTAAGTTGCAATCGATTGCTTATGGTTTGGTTGGGTTTAATTGTTAATTCCCGACGTTAAATAGTTTTTTGATTTTCTGAAATCCGGTAACTTAGAGTTTAGTTTATTAGTTTAGTAATTAGTTATCTTATTTTCCGAATTGATTAATTTTATGGGGTATTTTAAGCGGGAATTGTTTGATTTCGGTTAGAAATTGTATCATAATCCATAGTTCTAATTAAAAGTTGGAATTATATGAAAAGGAATTACATGAGTTTTATTTATTGTCCTCAATATCTAATTTGAATCAGCGCCATCTACAAAGGAACGGTCAAAGTTGGCGTTACTTTGTCGGCATCGGTGGAAACTTGACAAATAATATAAACTAGCGGCTTCTCGCTCAATACAGCTATGACTTATTTTAAAACTATTTATTGGATATAGGAAGTATATCTACAGATATATTATATTAAAGTTTAAAATAAACTATCGATATGTAAATACATTTGCCATAGTTTATTTTAAACTTTAATATAATATACTGTAATATACTACATCTGTAGATATACTATAATATACTTCCTATATCCAATAAATAGTTTTAAAATAAGTCATAGCTGTATTGAGTGAGAAGCCGCTAGTTTTTATTACTTGTCAAGTTTCTACCGATGCCGATAAAGTAGCGCTAACTTTGACCGTTCCTTTGTAGATGGCGCTGATTCAAATTAGATATTGAGGACAATAAATAAAACTCGTGTAATTCTTTTTCATATAATGCCAACTTTTAATTAGAACTATGGATTATGATACATTTTCTAACGGAAATCAAACGAATCCCGCTTAAAATAGCCCATTAAATTTATCGCATGTATCGGACACAGAAAATTTGAGCAATATTTACAGTTTTCTATTAAATTTAGACTATAATAACTCAACTGACTCAAATAATACCACCATAGGTCTAGCTGATATTAGCGAGTTGATTTTTTAAAAGGATGCAAGATTGTAATTTTCTTGTCAACTCATTTTGTTTTGTTTTGTCGTGTCATTGTGATATAGTGTAGTCGTTTAAAACTCTGTCAGTTTGTTAGGTGTTAATTTTGCTTTTTTATTTATTTGCGACAATTCGAATGTTACCGGTTGTGTTGCAGTTTTAAAATTTATAAGAAAGAGAAAAACAGCTGTCGTCGACTTCAGTCTTGTTCGAACGTTGCACTGGTACATTCGATCCTGTATTTGTCTGTTTAATGCCGTTGTCGTCGATTATTGTGACTTTGTGTTGAGACTGTTGTTTGGTATGTTTAATCCGTTTTAGATTGTATTGCTGTCATGTTCAGGTATTGTGTAATTTTGTTTTAGTTCCCTGAAGAAGCCAGAATTTACTGGCGAAATATTGGAATAAATGAAAAGGTCTAACTAGTTGGCACTTTTATTTAAGCTCTATCAACCCAATAATAGCACGGTTTTCCGTTATTTTAATAATAAAGGGCAAAAAAGTTTTCTACGCTAACTGTGAATAACATAACCTACAAATTCTAATTTTGCGGATTTCAGGTAAACGAAAAACTATCAAACGTCGGGAATGGACTATCAAACCTAACCAAACCATAGACAATCTATTGCAACTGAAAAATCCCGAGAATTCGAACATGGGGGGCTAACTTTACGTCAAATTTTAATTTCCGTATTGCGGAAAAACGAAAAACAATCAAACATCTGGGATAGACTATCAAACGTCTATCAAAGGACTTAAGCAAAAAAACTGGAAAAAGTCAATATGGGGGGGGCTAAGTTCACAGAGGTAAATGAATTTGGAGGTTGGGATTAAAAAATTGTACAGATTTGGTACTAAATATTAGGATAATTATCGATTTGAAAATGACACTCCTGACCGGCTTTCCTAATGAAAATGAAAAATGGCGGGCGGAACTGACGCTAAAAAAATGGCAACGTCGATATAAGGGTTGTCCTTTGAGGTACAAATCTGTAACTTGGCGGTACAAAATAGTACACATATGGTACTAAATATGAGGATAGTCGCTGGTTCGAAAATTGTACTCCCACATGGCGTTTTTAATAGAAAAGTAATTAGGTGCGCTAAAAAATTGGAAACGCCCAGATAATCGTGATGGCTGGAGGTACAAATTTAAAGCTTGATGGTACAAATTAGT
This sequence comes from Melinopterus prodromus, assembly GCA_964023965.1. Lineage (NCBI taxonomy): Eukaryota > Metazoa > Arthropoda > Insecta > Coleoptera > Scarabaeidae > Melinopterus > Melinopterus prodromus. The sequence continues at coordinate 51,924,229 of OZ030391.1, read as the reverse complement.
ACAGATTTGGTAGTAAATATTAGGATAATTATCGATTTGAAAATGACACTCATGACCGGCTTTCCTAATGAAAATAAAAATGGCGGGCTGAACTGACGCTAAAAAAATGGAAACGTCGATATAAGGGTTGTCCTTTGAGGTACAAATCTGTAACTTGGCGGTACAAAATAGTACACATATGGTACTAAATATTAGGATAGTCGCTGCCTTGAAAATTGTACTCCCACATGGCGTTTTTAATAAAAATGTAATTTTGTGCGCTAAAAAATTGGAAACGCCCAGATAATCGTGATGCCTGGAGGTACAAATTTAAAGCTTGGTGGTACAAATTAGTTCAGATTTGGTACTAAATATTAGGATAATTATCGATTTGAAAATAACACTCCTGACCGGCTTTCCTAATGAAAATGAAAAATGGCGGGCTGAACTGACGCTAAAAAAATTGCAACGTCGATATAAGGGTTGTCCTTTAAGGTACAAATCTGTAACTTGGCGGTACAAAATAGTACACATATGGTACTAAATATTAGGATACTCGCTGGTTCGAAAATTGTACTCCCACATGGCGTTTTTAATAGAAAAGTAATTAGGTGCGCTAAAAAATTGGAAACGCCCAGATAATCGTGATGCCTGGAGGTACAAATTTAAAGCTTGGTGGTACAAATTAGTACAGATTTGGTACTAAATATTAGGATAATTATCGATTTGAAAATGACACTCCTGACTGGCTTTCCTAGTAAAAGTAAAAATTGGCGGGCTGAACTGACGCAAAAAAATTGGAAACGTCGATATGAGGGCGATTCTTTGCGGTACGAATTTTGAGTTTTGTGGTACAAATTAGTAACAATTTGGTACTAAATATTAGGATGATTGTCGATTTGAAAATCACACTCCTACCTGCCTTTCCTAGTGAAAGTAAAAATTGGCAGGCTGAACTGACGCTAAAAAATTGAAACGTCGATAAAACGGTGAAGCTTTGAGGTACAAATTTCGAGCTTTGTGGTACAAAATAGTACAAATTGGGTACTAAATATTAGGTTAACCATCGATTTGAAAATTACACTCCTACATGGTTTTCGTTCAAAATGGCGGGCTGAGCTGACGCTAAGAATTAGAAACGCCGATATCGAGGTGATCCTTTGAGGTACAAATTCGGGGATTAGTGGTACAAAATAGTACAAATTAGGTACTAAATCCTCACAATATTTCAGATTGTTTTGCGAAAAGTGGCGGGCTGATCTGACGGACGCCGCTTGCGTAATGCTATGTAATTTTGAATTATATTACGAGGAAGAGCTACGGAAAAAATGTTGTAATTTTGAACAAAATTGTTGTATGTATAACTTAGCTTCATTGTAAGTAAATTAAGCGTTGTATTTACCCATAAATTGAGGGATTTTCTCCGTGGCAAACAACCCCTAAATCACAATAAATTTATCTATTATGAATGAGGGTATAGCGGTACAAATTACATATCTTTGTTACAGAAAAAGTTGCTATCGTTTTCTCTTATGCAAAATTATAGACAATTAATTGGAAATGTCACTTATAAATGCTGTTAGGTGGTGGAAGCCCCCTCAAGCCCCCTGACGATATTATGTAGGGCACCGAGTGGAGCAAATTGATATTTTGGTCGGCGGCAAAACTAAAATGTTTATAGCTTTTTAAAAAATTATTGTATACTTTTCCCTCATACACCGAAATGTAGGTAGTTAGTTGGGGTAGTCATATATTTATGAATGCTAAATGTTTTGCTCGTACGCGTACAACCACTAATAACGATATTGTACTTATACTGTGTGGCTTCTGAACTGAACATGGAATATACATAAGGTACGGTGTTCTGCTTTACCAAAATATTTATACCTTTTTAAAAGTTGTTCTATCTTCCATCATACATCAAAATGAAGGATGAAGGGTTGTATAATTCTTTGGTAATGATTTCGAAACATGCACTTAAGTACTTAAATTTGTATTATGGTTGCTTATATACACAATTTAATAATTTCAACAAATGAGAATATTTAGTAAATAAATTAGTAAGTTCTTTAAGTATAAGGGTTTCAGCGCTTTAAATTTACAATGTTAAAAAATAATCGTGAAGAGTCAAGTATTCCCAACAGGTTTTGAGATAACCCACTATTTCTGGCTAATTTGACTCCACTAGTAAGAGCAATATTGTTCTGCAAATTAAACTTTGGTATGAAATACTGCAAATTTTATACGGTGATTAAAGCATATTATATTATAATAACAAAAAAATGCTCTTTAGCAAAAAATATGAGAGGGTTAAAAGTGACATTTCAAAATTATGGTAAGCCTACCTAAAGTTCCCCCTGTTGAGCAAACAGCCAACGCTTCACCTTTCCCCCATAACTGTTTCACTATAAATTTTTCATATCTTCCCTGAGACCATTGTATATGTGACTGACCTGGTAAGAGAATGACCGTTTATACAGCTCAGTGCGATGGGCAGATGGAGCAAACAAACCCCCGAATCTTAAATTAAGGTTATGGACATACGTTCTACAGCATATCTTCCGCATGAGGTATTGTGGGATCCTAGTGGATAGCAAATTATGATATTGAATATTGCTGCATGCAACACCCTAGTGTTATCCATGTTCAACCACCCCAAGTCGCCCAGCCCATTCGATGCATGATCATACGTCGTCAAACCAAAAAAAAAAAACAGAACACATGCATTTTGGACACGCTCAACACGCTGCCTATCCGACGCCATCAGGCAAGGACTGTACACTAGGGTGACCAACTTTTTCATTTGCCAAATCGGGACGCTTGGGGATCGGGGTTGGGTTGGGTTAGTGGAAAACATTAAATAAAACGTGCTGAACTATAAACAAATTCTACGATTGGGTAAATTGACAACAGTAAATGTTTACTATGACCTATACTATACGTTTTCACTTTCAATAAAAGAAAAGAAGCTTAAGAAATAACAATATAAATAATACAATCATTCTTTATCTTTCACTAGTTAAAATAAAAAAGAAACATAACACAACATAAATCAAACACAATTCTACAATTTTGATAAATTGTACCACAAGAACCTAACTTAAAACAACATTTTTATTATCATAGTATTTTTTAACTAAAAATAATCATCAAATAAACTGTATGCAAATATTGAAACATACCTATATCAGAATAAATATAAAGTAAAACAAAATATAATAAAATTAAATAAACTTTCTTTAACTTTTACAAATTGCACTATTACTCGACTCTATTCTTCCCGTATAAACGATCTCATATTTTTTTTTTAAACAGTGTTCTCTCTTCTTCGTTCTTTACCGCCAAAATTGGTAATTGTACTGTCTGCTGCAATGAATCCATAATTCTATTGGACAATTCTTCAGCCCTCTCGCGAATAATATCGTGAACATTTAAAATATTTATTTAAATTCCTTTTTGGACATCAAAATATCTAACCAGGAGAGGGAGTATTTTTATGTCTCTGGCTAGATGTGTCAGGAAATATTGTCACGAAATTGCATTTCCTCACATTTCTTCTTAACTCTTTCTTTACTAGAGGATAAAACACATTTGTTATACTTGCTTCTGTGTTAGTTCGTACGAGACACATCTTTTCAAACATTTACGTTAGAAGCTTTGACGTGCAGTCTATTAATCAAAAATTGTGGTTGTGATACAGACAGTGGTATCCATATGTGCCTTCTTTGCAAGCCAAAATTTCTTATTGTTCCCGGCTCTAAAACAAGTACTTAATTTCGATGAACTTGCTACATCATCCATTGCTTCTGTTTATTCGATGTATGTTTTGCAATATCGTTTGGGCGACCTCCGCCGATGAAAAACAGCATTTTAGTTCTAATTGGGAATTAGGCGTAGTAATTTTCAAAAAAACGAAATTGTTTTTGTAAGTTGTCATTGAACGTCATGGAGGAAGGTTGAACGTGCATTTGCGTTTTCTTTCTTTGTGTTCCATATTTTTGGAAGAAATTAATCTAGATGAAGAAATCCCAAGAACAGAATAAAATAAATCGGTAACATATTTTTCCTTTTCATTCCAAATTATTAGGATCAATATATTTGTGATTTTTATGAATACCATCAAATGTGTAAAATAGAAATCTAAAAATAACAAAAATATGTTTTGTATTGTGTTGACTGATTCAATTTGAAAATCAAAAAATAAAAATTATCCAACGCGACCTGGCCACTAAATCTTACCCCGCCCAAACGACTCCACAAAAGACTGACATGCACTTTATTTAAGTCAGATTAGTTTTTTATTATAAGTCACTTACCAGTTTTCGCAATATGCACCGTTTGTACACCGTCACAAGGATTAGATTGTCACCCACCAACCGGCGCGTGTTCACGACGCGTGTTCACAGTTATTATGGTCGCTCCGTCGATCCGTTCTAGATAGACAACCCTTCTTTCAGATAATCATTGGGAATCTAATTTATGTTCATGGATATCTTGGAAATTCGAATTGTATTACAAAATCCTGGACATAAGGATAAAATTTTCAAAAATCGGGACAAAATTCGGGACGCATGCGAGTCAGGACAAGTTGTTAAAATTAGGGACTGTCCCGCCCAAATCGGGACGGTTGGTCACCTTACTGTACACGGTATCACAATATGAGATCGTTTGATACTATTAACTACGGTCAATATTCATTGTGAGATAATGTTAAAACATCAGCATTTGACACTACCGGTACTGTCATTAGACTGAAAAATTTGCAAATCCTGGGTCACTAGGTATATAGTATTAAATCAATGCAGATGCGACCGATCTCGATCAAATAGAATTTGCTCTTGCAGCTAAACTATTAATTTTCATCATACTTCGTCAAACCAAAAACAAACAGAACACATGCATTTTGGACACGCTGAACACGCTGCCTATCCGACGCCATCAGGCAAGGACTGTACACGGTATCACAATATGAGATCTTTTGATACTATTAACTACGGTCAATATTAATTGTGAGATAATTTCAAAACATCAGCATTTGTCACTACCGGTCCTGTCAGCATTTGACACTACCGGTACTGTCATTAGACTGAAATTTTTGCAAATCCTGGGTCACTAGGTATATAGTATTAAATCAATGCAGATGCGACCGATCTCGATCAAATAGAATTTGCTCTTGCAGCTAAACTACTAATTTTACCAAAAAATGTCATAGGCATAAATTATTCAAAATTTCCTCTGCTTTAATTTATTATTTAACTATTTTGTCGAAATTACAGAAATGGCGGCTCATTTGCAAAATCCTTCAAAAAGGCTAAGAATAAACTACCAGTTCCTTTGGACCCTTTTCAACCAAAAGCTTTTCAGCTCTAAGTTTGGTAACAAAACCTCTAAATATGAACTTTCGTTCCGATACCTTTAGTAGTTTCTCCGGAATCGTCGCCACAAAAATCGTTTACACACAGACATACATACACACACACAGCCATTTTTTTGTACCTTGGTCAAAAATGTTCAGGGGACCCATAAAGACCTATTTCCGCTAAAATCTCAAATTTTTTTTTCGGCACGATTACAATACTTCATCATACTGCGTATGATAAAGTAAAAATTATAATACCGTGGTTCTTTTTGCAATTTGCGCATAATATTTTTTCTGATCTCAAAAAACACAGTCGATTCCGTTTTCAATTCACTGCTTTGCTTGGATAGTGTTTATGAAATAGGTAGCAGTCAGAGGTAAATAAATTTCGCAGTCTTGCTAGCATAATGTTTCTGCCAGTCTTGTCGGTATATTAAGTTGAAGAAAATCTACGGTTGTACTATTATACCTATGAACAAACAATTCATTGACTTATTGTTATTGTTGCCCTGTCATAGATTAAAACCAAATTAAAATTGCAGGTATAATGTGTAGAATTTGTTTAACTTTTTTTGTAGAATTTTGGATATTTTCATCTTCTTTTGTTTTTAATCTATAATGGAATCTGAGAAAAAGATTTGCTTTTTTAGGCCGTACTTCTCCACTTGGCATATTTTGTTGTATTAGGTATTCAAAGCCAGCGAATTAGAACATTTGTTTACCATCTCCTTGGAACTTAAAATATTTATTAGTCTGTCATGATACCTCCACCAAAACTTTAGCATTTAAGTGTTCCCTTAAAAGACAATCTTACACTGGGCGACATTTTGTAGAATTAAAATAAATAAGTTACTTCATTAGAATATCGTGGCAGTGCAGTAACCACGAGTACTCCGGGTAGCATTCTTACTGCGACCTTCTTGTATCCAAAACATAACACATCATTCATCTTGAAACCTGCATATGATGAAGAAATACCATTTTACTTACGGAAAACAATGACTACATCAATGAATACATCTTCCGACGACGAGTCCGCCAGCAATGCTTGGCAATCAGAGGAAGATTAATTAAAACTTTTAGATTTTTGATCTTAGTACATCTAGCAGTATCTTTATGTTTAATCACAGTGTTTAATATTTCGTTTGGACGTTAATTTATTTGATAAGATAAATACTGTAGCGCGAGAGAGAAGAGGTGGAAAGAGATAGATATGGAATGGCCAGAGAATATCGATCGCACCACGGAACGCGGGATATCGATCGCACCACGGAACGCGGGATATCGATCGCGCCACGGAACTCTGGCAGCATAGAGAAAAGACAAATACCTTATCTCTGGCGGGCAGTCCAGGGCAGTCACTCTCGAACCTTAGTCGCGCGCGTTTCGGCTCTCATATATTATAATACGTTTTATTACTTATTAGTCCTGTTTACTTTATTGACATATACACTACGTAAATTAGTTCGCGCATTTTATTTAGTTGAACCTAAACTCGTTATCCCTACAATACATATTTTATTTGTTTGAATTTTCACATAGTGTGTTCGATTGAGTTGCAAAACGATACAAAAAAATATATTTAAACTTTAATTTTCTAGAATCTTAATAGAGATATTAGTGGTTTTTTGCAATAGACTATCAGGCTAAGTTTGAATTAATTTAGAATAAGAACTAATCTGAACTAACATTATGATATATTTATCAATACTGAGCAAAACAAAAAAAAAACTATTTTTTATCGAAAACGTGTTGATTGGACTAGTGCTGTTCTGCATCTAGCGTCTTCAATTTTTTTGCACTGTTGAGCTGTTTATCTCAAATATACTGGGTGTTAAAAAAATAAGCATATAATATAGATGATGGTCAACTTTTGATAGTAGACCAACTTGGTCAACTTTTGATAGTGGACCAACTTTTGATAACTAACTCATGTCCAGATACACACCGATTCGGAACTGCAGACAGCAGACAGCCGGAACGTATACTAAACGTGACGCACACTCCCTTCGACAATTTTAGAAATATGGACCAAACGGGGGAAGAGTCTACCCCTCGGCGAAGCGAAAATCGGCGCCGCAGGCGCCGATTTTCCGCCTCAAATTTGTTTCTACGGCGCTTAGGCTTTCGATTTCGTCCATTTTCGGCCCGGTTCTCGTTATTTTTTACCTCGATTCGGCTAAATTTATGGATTATCGATTGGGACTGTACCTCGTCAGTCCGTTGCTAGGCGACGGCCGTGCGCTTCGCAAAGCGGTCACCAGACGGCGACACCTCACCATGTCGCTGTTGAGGTTATGTGACAAAGCTTCGCTAGGCGGTCACTAGATGGCGCCACGTTACCGCGCCGAACGCAGGAGCATAGTCACATCGCGCGTGTGAGAGCATGGAACCTTAACGCATCCGGGCTTTTGTCTCTCTCTCTCTTAACGCTTCGGCGATCTACCTAGGTCAACCAGCAGGCCTATTAGGCCTGCAGATTCTCCTAGTATATAGGTATTCAATAGGTAAGTCATCTGAAATATTTTTTTTAGAATTTGAGTTTATAGGTCTAAAGGTCCTCGTTTTATACATTTTTCATGCATTTCAAGACCATTATCTTTAAACTATTAACTTACTATTATCTTAAATATTTTTTTATTGCATTTTTTTAAATTTATTCATATTGTCAAGTAAATGATTGCTGTCTAACCTAATGTTCCACAAGTACACTGTGTTTATTACTTGTGTTTATTGTACTAAAAGTAGCTTTAATGCAAACTTAGTCTGGTTATTGATGGGTAGGTTGATGGTATATTTATTAAGTAGCCACATACCGCAATTAAAACTGGTAAGAAAATTATCTTCAGCAACAAATAAATAAACGTAACACTAAGAATAGACCACAAAATCAAAGTGTTTTAAGCTTTTAATATCAAAGTGATTTAAGTGTTTTTAGTTTTAAGAACTGAGGTACAAAGTCTTATCAATGGGTAAAATATAGTTTTTTTTATTCGTACCAATATCTGAACTTTTGTCTAAAATATGTTCAAGATAAATCTTGCATTATCTTACTACCAAAAACACTGGTAAAACTGAGTTTTGCGATGCAGGCTGAATGTTTGATGGCTCTATCGAGTACCAGTTGCTGCACGGGTTAACCGTATTTTAAAAGTTTACATAATAGTGAAAACTTTTCTACAAAAATTCAGATATTGGGAAGAATCATGAATTTTTTTAAAGCTTTGTAACAAAATACTTCAGTAACAGAATAGTTCCTCACTTGTTCCACATAATGTCATGAAAACGGGCCCAAAACATTATTTTGGTTTACCTAATGTAATTAGCAGTATATTTTTTTACAATACTTGCTGTCAATATTATCCATATACGTATTAGGGATTATACAGGGCTTGTCCTATAGCGCCAATGTGTTGTCTCGGTTCCAACAATGTGAGACGGAGATATATATTTTATCTATCGATGTGGTACCCGGGATCAAACTGCGCATGCGTGGCCAGTAGTTATTAGGACCGTCGACAGATGGCGCTATCTATCACTATTTTTATATATATATATATATATATATATATATCACTAACGCCAAACCAGTAACACCCCTTATACATGTGGCACCCTATGGATCCAATCCACCAAATCGAATCCACGCACTTGACGCATGCGTAGTGTGTCCAGTGGCACTACGTCGGATGAGATAGAGATATATGTCGCATTTTGTATTTATATAATATTATCAAAATATCTGCCATATCATAGCTAACTTGTTTTATTTTAATGCAGACATGATCGATCTCGATCAAATAGAATCTCATGCAGCTTAACTATTAATTATGATTTTATATATTGTATGATAAAGTTATGTGCGTGGCCACATCACATTTTTTAATTTAAATGTGCATGTTTATGTGATGATTTTGTTGATTTTCTTTACAATATCGCAAAAAATATTTAATTCGGATACAGCTACATACATATACATTATGTAGATATAATATAATTTTATAAAATTAAGTTGTTCAATAAGTACGTAACATAAACACAATAATAAAACAATAAAAAACGCAGCGATGGCGCAGAAACTATAAACAGCAACCAGCACTTTGTTGTTTGCAAGATTGTGCATTACACTGGAGTTATGAACGGACGTACTGTGAAGTATAACATCAAGTGATTGGCAACACTGGGAGAAGCAGGCAGTGGGGACATTACCGATTTACCGTGGCCAAGGAGTGACAGCATAATCATATTTCTCTTCTTTTGTGGTGAATATCGAATACTGAACATTTTATTGTAAACGTGGACAGAAAGTGAATTCCCATACGTTCTTATTGACGAATGAGACGAGACGACACCTGCTTACCGGTGAGTACCGAATTTTTAACGTAACTTTTGTACACGTAAGGGTGCCGAAACGGGTGCCGAAAGCACCCGCAAATTGTACGTAAATTATAAAAACGTACTTCGTACCGATGTTTTAATTTTGCTTTTAAATTTGAGATTTTTTGCACTCAAAGGGTATTAATTGAATGTAGCTACTGCATACGAACAGGACAACAATAACTAAAAAGGGAATACATACCGAAAATTGGTCAGAATAGACAATAACTTACAATTTTGTTTTTGGATTTATAAATCCTTGCTTCATACAATGCATAGTAAAATTACGTATCAATACATGCAGTAAAACATCTAAGAAATGATTTTAATTAGACGATCAGTACGAAGCAGCAAAAACGACGGTTCTTGTGCGTTTGAACGGAGAGGTATGTATTCTCTTTTTAGTTATCGTTGTCCTGTTCGTATGCTGTTGTCAATTAATACCCTTTGATTGCATAAAATCTCAAATTTAAAAACAAAATTCGGTACGATTTACGAAGTACGTTGCTGAACTTTCTAACCTGAACCAAAAAACTCAATGGATCAAAGTTAAAAAGAATCAATAGCAATAACTTAGTAAATGCAGCTGAAGACTTAAAATTTAATTGACTAGAAACAATTATTGTGAGCATCGCAAGGTCAGCAAAGCTATTAATATAACGGAAACTGAGGACCAAAGAAACGATAACGCTCAACGCGCTGCAGTCACTAGAAATAATATTGCTCACTCTTTACAGATAGTAGCGGGATTCCCCGCAAACAAACAATCAAATCAAAGTTACGTATGCGGTATGACTAAGGTCAGGCATCACTCGCGTTATCGTTTCTTATATGGATTTCAGTTGTAAATTTAAATTCCTCCCTTTGCCATAAATTTTTCGATAATTGTCCTTTATACAAAATAAGTATCGTAAATACTCCAGGAAAGTCCGCATCATATGGAAAATATTTTTTGTTTTTATTTAGTTCTTACTTTTATGACAAATATTAGTCAATGCCAGTGATGCTAAAAGATTCGTTTTAATCTATTTTTTTATAAATTTGAATAACTTTTTGACAGTTTTTATTATTTTGGAATAATAACTAATGTTTATTTAGAACTAGCGCAAAATTACTCGTTTTCTTGATGCAAAGTTGACATTTCACCCTGTAGATAATAATAGTTCATACAATAATTAATACACACGCGTGACTTACTTTTAATTCAATTATTATTAATGACTTTGAATATGTTTATAATAGTAATAAAGCGCACATTTTAGTATCACTGGCATTGACTAATATAAGTCATAACAGTAAAAATAAAAATAAAAAAAAGTAATATTTTAAGATAGGTAGGTGGCTGTGACTTCATATTTAAATATAATTTTTACTTCTAAACAACATTTCCAAATAAAGTTTATCGCTAGCAATGAAAATAAAGGTACTTTACTCTTAGTACAAAATCATATATTTTGAATCGGTTGGTTTGTGGTAGCGAAATTTACATATTTCACTATTGCCGTATTGGTTTCATACAAGCCGCCAACTTTCATAAAGAATAAAATTTTCTGAGAAATGGATAATAACAAAAATCCCATATGATGAGGACTTTCCTGGACACACTGTATGTAAATTTTTATCAACTAATAAATATACAACAATTATTTGATTATTTTCTTATCGTTAACATGACTAATTTGAACTCTAAGACAACAACAAACGACCTTGAACAATAAATTCAAAATAAGCCAAGTTTTGGAGTACAGGTTGAGGAAAGAAATATACAAAATTGTCAAGTGTTAAAAATACTTCCAATTCATTTGTTTGTGTTAAATCTTAAATTATTATTGACTTGATATCTCTTCCTCTTAAAGCAAGGTGCATTTACTTCAAAATTGTGTGGGAAATTTTGTACATTTGTAGAGGTATGTGTTTTTTATATTTAATTTTCAATTTAATTTTGTCCCCCTTTTTTCGTACAAAAATTCAAAATCTGTAACTTCTTATTTCAGATTACGTTTCAGATTTTTCAAAAACGTTAATCGATTGATTTATAATATTGATAATTTATGATAAATGCGCAAATAAATGATGCAACAAAAATAGTGCTCTGCTTTGCTATGATGGTAGAAAGCCATTGACAAATTTGTTTACTAATCTAATCACTAATTTTAAAAGACAGCGTCGATTTAATTAAGGACATTAACATGATCTTTTAATGAAGTAATAATTTATTACTTGTTACATTTTATCTATTGGAAATGTTCAATTCCAATAAAATATCCCAAATCATTTATTTATTTTTTAAATTTTTTTTATGGGGAAGTAATGGATATGGACAATTCTAAAAGCCAACAGTCTTCTAATCAAGTCAGCTGTCTAAGAGAACTATCACCAAGTTTGCCACCAACTGGAGATGGGACATCTAACAACAACCGGAGACATGCTTACCCACAGGCTTTCTATCAAGCTGATGTGCCAGCCGACGACAGTTGCTTGTTTTGGGCTGTTACTTTTGCTTACTTAATACCTGCTAAAGACGATGGCGGTTTATTTCCACAAAGATATGAAGCTTTGTTTGGAAGCGAAGAAATTGTATCGCTTGGCTTGAGTAGTGTTAGAAGGTCAATTCAGAATTACAATTATCTTTGTGGAAGTGTTCCTGTCAATAACGAACTTCTAAGATATTTAGTAGGTGACATATTTCGTAATAGAGTAGTCGACTATATGTTAGATAATAGGCGCAGATTTGAAGAATTTGTTGAAGGTGATTTTGATAAGTACTCAGCAGATATGAGAAACACTGTAACCCGACGCGGTGAACCTGAAATAAGAGGAATGAGTGAAATGCTTAACGCTAGCTTTGGTGTTTCAGGTGTAACTGAATGTCAATATGGTAACAAAGGTAACCCTCGAGTACAGTTGTTTTTTGTGGACTTATCACGAACTGATAAAGCACGTAATCATTACAATTTCGGTTTAGAAGAAAGTATTCTCAATAATGATCAAAAAAGCCTGATGAAAAATATGTTACGAAAGCTAAACAAGTATTATGATGATTGTGAACCGAATGATCTTACAGAAAATATTACCGAGAATATGAAGAAACACGAGATGTCTTTAGAAAAGCAAACTGTAGAACTAACAGAACGAGACAAGAGAGACAAAATGAAACAAGATATTCTGCATACTTCACTTGACATTACAAGCACGCATAGTAAGCTTGGCGAATACTTAAAATTATCAAGTAATGCAGGGGAAGCAGTACAGATTGCAGAAACAGCTCTAAACACCTATAAGGAAGTTCATAAGTTTCAAAACAACAACCTAAGCAACGAATATGAGGATACTTTTAACACTCTACGTGCCATTGCATACACCTACAATATCCTCGGAACATTAAAATCACAAGATAATCCTGAGGAAGCACTACGCCATCACCAAGAAGCATTAATAGTCTACAGAGATGTTCATAAGTTTCAATACAAGAACCTGGGTGGAGAACATGAAGCTGCTGTAAACACTCTAAGCGACATTGCATATACCAACAATAAACTTGGCGAAATAAAATCAGAAGACGATACAGTGGAAGCTTTAAAATACTATCAGGAAGCATTTGAAATGTTGGAAAAGGTTCTTGAGATTCAAACAAGAACACTAGGTAAAAATCACGAAGGTATCTTAAATGCTCTACGTGATATGGCATACACAAATAATAATCTTGGCGAATTAAAATCAGAAGACAACCCAGTAGAAGCATTAGCACACCATGATGAAGCATTTAAAATGTTTAAAGAAGTGCTTAAGATTCAAACAAGAATACTAAGTAAGAACCATGAACTTCTTTTAAACACCCAACGTGATATTGCAAACACCAGCCAACATCTTGGTGAATTGAAATCACAAGATAATCCAGCGGAAGCATCAATCCATTATGAGGAAGCATCTCAATTATATAGACATGTTCTTGAGATTCAGATAAGATCACTAGGGAAAGAACATGAACAAAATTTAAAGATTCTATGTAATATTGCATACAACAACAATAAAATTGGCGGCCTAAAATCACACGATAATCCAGAAGAAGCACTAAAACTCTTTGAGAAAGCATCCCAAATGTATAAAGAGGTTCTTGAAATTCAAACACGAACACTAGGAAAGGAGAATAAGCAAACTTTAACAACTCTACGTGACATTGCTCACACCAATAGTTATATGGGCGGACTAAAATCACAACACCATCCAGCAGAAGCATTAAAATACTGTGTAGGAGCATATCAAATATTTAAGGAGCTTCTTGATATTCAAATGCAAAGACTAGGGAAGGAACACCGACATACTTTAAACATTCTATGTAATATTGCATACAACAACAATAAATTTGGAAAATTAAAATCACACGATAATCCAAAAGAAGCACTAAAACACTTTGAGAAAGCATCCCAAATTTATAACGAGGTTCTTGAAATTCACACAAGAACACTAGGAAAGAAAAATGCACATACTTTAAGAAATCTGCGTGATATTGCATACACCAATAATAGTCTTGCCGCATTAAAATCTCATGACAATCGAGCAGAAGCAGTAAGATACTATGAGGAAGCATCCCACATGTTGGAAGAGGTTCTTGCAATTGAGAGAGAAAAATTAGGCAAGGAGCATAAACATACTTTAAGAACTCTACGTGATATTGCGTACAGCAATACAAAATTTGCCGGACTAAAATCACAAGACAACCCAGCAGAAGCATTAAAACACTATGAGGAAGCATCCCAAATATATAAAGAGGTTCTGAATATTCAAACAAGAACACTAGGCGTAGAAAATGAACAGACCTTAAGAACTCTACGTGATATTGCATACAGCAATACAAAACTTGGCGGTCTAAAATCACAAGACAACCCAGCAGAAGCATTAAAACACTATGAGGAAGCATCGAACACATTTGAAGAGATACTTGACATTCAAACTAGAACACTAGGTGTAGCACATGATAAGACTAATAAGACTGCAAGAACATACAGTAATCTGTGTTGGCGAATAAGCTCTCTAAAGGCAAAAGTCAACGAAACAAATAAAATATATAGAAGCAATTTAAGTTTCTGAACAATAAACGTTGCATTTTTTATTTAAATATTAACATTTAACATTGTAGTTGCAATGTTTAACTAAGAATTAGAATTAAGTTTATTATTGAACTACATATTATGTTTTAGGTTTTAAGTGCATATTTTGGATGCTTCTGGAAAGAGTGCGAATATTTATTATTATACTTATATACATAGTAGTCTTTTTCCTATTTTGTACTCTTTTGTTTTTTAATTAGCATTGTTATTAACTTAGTAAAATAATTAGTTTAAAAAATAAAATTTCCACAGAAAAAAATTTAAGATTAATCCTAGACGTTTTAGAATTTTTTTAAAATATACAGTGTGTTCTATGAGAAAAGGGAATGGTTCCAAAATTTACAGAATAAAATGGACACGTATATTAAAAATATACGTTAACAACGTATTTTATAAAAATATCATGGAGGAATTCTGCAGCGGCACCTTCCTTCCTTAATACTACAACTATACAATTTGAATATAAAAAAATCTGATGTGGCCAGGCACATGACTTTATTATACTACATATATATATAAAATTAATAGTTTAGCTGAATGAAATCTGATTGAGATCGGTCGTGTCTGCATTAAAATAAATCTGTCAGCCAGGATTTGACAGATATGTTTATACTATTGACAGTAGGTATTGTCAAAACATCCACGTTTGACACTGACAAATCCTGGCTAACTTGCTTTATGGTAATGCAGACACGACTGATCTCGATCAAATAGAATTTCGTCATGCAGCTAAACTATTAAGTTTACAAAAGAATTTCATAGACATAAATTATTCAAAATTTCCTCTACTTTAATTTATTATTTAACTATTTTGACGAAATTCCAGAAATGGCGGCTCATTTACAAAATCCTTGAAAAATGCTTAGAGGAAACATCCAGTTCCATTGGACCCTTTTGAACCAAACTGCAGCGTTCTGATTTTCGGTAGAAAAATGGTACATAGCATATTCACTGTTGTACGTTCGGTAATCATTAACAAACGCTTTGTTTCAAAAAAATTTCCCTGATTTATTTGAAAAATAAAACCATTCAACAACAAAATAAAACATTTAATTCGGATACATACCGAAGAGAACTACATACGTAGAAATAATATAATATTTTATAAAATTAAGTTGTACAATAACTACGCAACATAAACACAAAAACAATAATAATATAACAATAAAAACCGCTACACGTGTTGTAGGTGCCGGTAATAATTCCACCACTGCACAACGGGGTAGAACGATGTTTCTTTTTGAATGTCCAAAGTTGTGGATGCTGCGACCACCATGCACTCTGGGGGAAATACGTGTATCTAGTGTAATTACATTAAGGGTATATATTTTGTATCGAGGAAATGGTGAAAAATTGGTAATACTGCGCTTGATGTAATGTTAGCATTCTTTTTCTGATTTTACGTGTCTGAGGAAAGGATGTTGTGTCATGTGGTTTGCTCCATAAGTTCCATAAGCATGATTGGCGCAATGGTTATTGTAGTATAGCTGTTGTATTGTCAGTCTTTTGTCAGCACCAGAAAGACTAATGGGACCCACAGAAGCTTTGTTAATTTATTAGTAATTAATTCTCTCTTTCAACTCTGATAGTTTCCATCACTAATAAATATTGAATTACCTTGATTAGAATTGACTTTTATTATTTTTTAACGTCACTGAAGAGTATTAAAAAAATCTGATGTGGCTAGACACATGACTTTATCATACTCATCAGGGTTGCCAGATTAGTCTCACAAGAATGCCGGAGATGATGGGGGGAGGTATAGTCGACAAGATTACGACAAAAAATATATAAAAAATTGTTAACAAAACAATATTTATTGTTAAAGTGAAAATATTAAAATAATTGATGTAGGGTCAACTTGATTCTGTGATTAAAAAACTCAACTTTTTTTGGCGATTTTTGGCGATTTTGCCAAAGAATAGATTATAATCGCCTATGCAGTTTTCATTTCCAAAAGCCACGATCTACAGGATTGCAGATATTTTGCGCTTTTTAATTTTCGTTCTTTTTCAATTTAAGAAAAAACGCCTCTGAATACGCCGATTTTTCACTATAAAAATACACATTTTGATGTAATGGCAATCCCATATTTGAAAGTTATTTTAATGGTAGCGGAAGAAAATGTATGACTTAAAGACCAGAATTGAAATTGCAAATATTGATAACTTTGAGTAGCATGGAGGTTGTAAATGGAATATAAAATGTACTCTGGAAATTTATTTGCCCTGAATACGAATGCGACCTCAAAATTACGTAAGACATCCGGAAAAGTGATGTCAAAACTGTAATTTTAGCAACATTAGTATGCTATTTGAATTCAATCTCCCAGAAACCTCAAAATGTGTATAAAATACACAATGTAACACTAATTTTCAACTATCTTCTTCTAGAAAATGTTCCTATGTACGGCCATCATCCTATTATATGCTGTTATTAAGCCAATGGTTTCATAAAAAAAATATGTCGATTTCGTTTGGAAGAAAAGCGAGTGCGAATTACGAGTATCAAAAAACACTTTTTAGGAAAATCAATATTCCAAGTTGAAAAGTTGTCCCTAGAAACCCATATAGAAAACTTTTTATCAAACTGGAATTTTCCAAAAAGTTCTTTTTGATACACTCGACTGTATTGCTCAATTTTACATATCACGATGAAACGGAAAACTTATGCTGATGACGACCCGCTCCGGTAGTTGTTGTCGCGATATTGTTCGGCTTTACCTTATTTTCCCTGCAGGAAAAACACATCGATTTCCATTTACTTCTAGTTATATGAATAAACTCAACCTTTATTATTTGGAACAGGTTTTCAGCCTATTTGACAACGTATTACGAAGTTTTTTTACTTCATATTATGTGCTTAAAACAATTTATATTGAAACATTTTCTCGATATTTCAATTACACGATATCTATTACATATCTATCTGAATATGGTTCTATTGTAATATTATCAATTCATTATTTTTATTTTATAAAATAAACTGTTGGCAGTAGAATCCACTAAGCTTCCATATAAGTAGATAAAGTGCCGGTATATTGGTTTAGGAGGGTTTTTTGATGATTCAAATGATTTGCCCTCACATAACAAGAGAAAAAGACTTGAAAATTGTACAAGAATGGTGCTATGGTATTCTTGACTCAAAAGTTTCATATCATATAAAGTTAAAAAATGTTGATGTTCAAAGATGCTGAAATCAATACACTAAAAAGTTTTTCAGGATATAGGGCAAACGTGCCAAGTTAAATGCTTCCTGTGACCACTTTCAAATTTCTTAAATATTAGGTGGACAAAAATGGTTAAATTAACAATTTCTTACATTAATTTTTTCGACTACCTTACGTGATAGGAAACTCTTCGAGTCCTGATTCGTATTTAGATTCAACGAAGTGTTCCAAAATATTCCTACAATGTAATTAGTAACTGATCGTACTATAGTAGTACTGTCCCAGCTACGTTACCATTTACCGTTACGATTGGCAGTTGCGTGTAGCACAAAATTAATAACAATCGCATAAATCGCTTTAAAAGATTTCTTAAGAACTTTTATGCGATAATTTTACAGCCGCATTATGATAAATTATGAGGATTCTTTGCGTGCTGAAATATCCACTTCCATCAAAATCTTGTTTACAACGTTTAAAAATTGGAAAAGAGAACACTAATCTATATAAGAAGAGACTGTAAATGCAACCTGACAAAAACAATTAAATTTTTGTGGTAAGTGACTTAAAAGTGTACAAAACGGGTCAATTTTTTGTAGAAATGATTCACGAGTATGACACTATATTTTTTTCTATTCAGTAGTTTTAGATTTATGAGAGAGTTATGTTTGAAGAAACACAGTCGTCAATACTATCGAAACGAGAGATGGCAGTTAGTGCCATTATTTTGTGCGGTGTTACATAAATTAATTTACTTTACCGTTTCAGCGAGTAATTTCGTTAAAAAAAAAAAAAAAAAAACGCTCCCAAAAATCCATTCGGTCTGGTCATCTATATACTCTACAATTCGCATATATAGGTACCCAACACCGCTAATAAAATAATATTCATCCAAACTTTTTCCCTCAACATGTTTTTTAAATTTCATTTGGAGAATGCGCGCTCGGAAGCACGCAAAATTAAAAAAAATATAAAAAAACGCGAACGCAACAACCATTTTATCTATCCAACTCCAATATAATACAGTTCCCTGGAACTGGTATGCGATTTATGCAGCGACTGATTGAGATACAGAGATATTGCAAACACTTTAATGCTATATTATTTTAACGTTTTTAGATTTATCAGTTTTAAGTCGGCCTGTAAGATTTGGAGGGACAGGGATTAAAGAAAAATATTCATGTATGTAGGTAAACGAATGAAGTGGTCACATCAATAAGTGCTTTTGTTTTAAGATGTTGAAAACTAATTTTGAATTTTATAGAACTAATTTCTGAAAAACTAGACTCAATTCACAAATTTTGTCTTTAGATTGGATTCTACTGAAGAAAGCATATACGTCAAGAATGCTTTCATAAGTTATAAGTCACTTGTTCGATTTTTGTTGTAGTGATATAACTTACATTATAAAATTTTTGTAAAATTAGGTAGACATTTACTAAATGTGAGAAATATTTTTACATCTACACTCAAATATTTTATAATTAATGAAAAATATAATAAAACATTATCGTGCCCAGTTATCTGTTTACTTTTTTTAAGACTTTTCATGTTATATAACTATTATTGTGCCCAGTTATCTGTTTACTTTTTTTAAGACTTTTCATAATAATAACATTTATTGAAAATAGAAAACCTAATATAAATTAACCAAAGTACATACATAATATTACTACACCAAAGAAATAAACTCAGAATACATAAAACACTGAACAAATAATATGACATACAACTCTCACTAAAGCATTTACAACATTGCAGGTGTGTGTGTGTGTGTGTGTGTGTGTGTGTGTGTGTGTGTGTGTGTGTGTGTGTGTGTGTGTGTGTGTGTGTGTGTGTGTGTGTGTGTGTGTGTGTGTGTGTGTGTGTGTGTGTGTGTGTGTGTGTGTGTGTGTGTGTGTGTGTGTGTGTGTGTGTGTGTGTGTGTGTGTGTGTGTGTGTGTGTGTGTGTGTGTGTGTGTGTGTGTGTGTGTGTGTGTGTGTGTGTGTGTGTGTGTGTGTGTGTGTGTGTGTGTGGGTGTGTGGGTGTGTGGGTGTGTGGGTGTGTGGGTGTGTGGGTGTGTGGGTGTGTGGGTGTGTGTGGGTGCGTGCGTGCGTGCGTGCGTGCGTGCGTGCGTGCGTGCGTGCGTGCGTGCGTGCGTGCGTGCGTGCGTGCGTGCGTGCGTGCGTGCGTGCGTGCGTGCGTGCGTGCGTGCGTGCGTGCGTGCGTGCGTGCGTGCGTGCGTGCGTGCGTGCGTGCGTGCGTGCGTGCGTGCGTGCGTGCGTGCGTGCGTGCGTGCGTGCGTACCCACACACACACACACACACACACACACACACACACACACACACACACACACACACACACACACACACACACACACACACACACACACACACACACACACACACACACACACACACACACACACACACACACACACACACACACACACGCACGCACGCACGCACGCACGCACGCACGCACGCACGCACGCACGCACGCACGCACGCACGCACGCACGCACGCACGCACGCACGCACGCACGCACGCACGCACGCACGCACGCACGCACGCACGCACGCACGCACGCACGCACGCACGCACGCACGCACGCACGCACGCACGCACGCACGCACGCACGCACGCACGCACGCACGCACGCACGCACGCACCCACACCCACGCACGCACGCACGCACGCACGCACGCACGCACGCACGCACGCACGCACGCACGCACGCACGCACGCACGCACGCACGCACGCACGCACGCACGCACGCACGCACGCACGCACGCACGCACGCACGCACGCACGCACGCACGCACGCACGCACGCACGCACGCACGCACGCACGCACGCACGCACGCACGCACGCACGCACGCACGCACGCACGCACGCACGCACGCACGCACGCACGCACGCACGCACGCACGCACGCACGCACGCACGCACGCACGCACGCACGCACGCACCCACGCACGCACGCACCCACGCACCCACGCACGCACGCACCCACGCACACACACACACACACACACACACACACACACACACACACACACACACACACACACACACACACACACACACACACACGCACACACACACGCACGCACTCACGCA
This sequence comes from Melinopterus prodromus, assembly GCA_964023965.1. Lineage (NCBI taxonomy): Eukaryota > Metazoa > Arthropoda > Insecta > Coleoptera > Scarabaeidae > Melinopterus > Melinopterus prodromus. The sequence goes on along the minus strand of OZ030391.1, from coordinate 51,903,132 downwards.
CGCACGCACGCACGCACGCACGCACGCACGCACGCACGCACGCACGCACGCACGCACGCACGCACGCACGCACGCACGCACGCACGCACGCACGCACGCACGCACGCACGCACGCACGCACGCACGCACGCACGCACGCACGCACGCACGCACGCACGCACGCACGCACGCACGCACGCACGCACGCACGCACGCACGCGCACGCACGCACGCACGCACGCACGCACGCACGCACGCACGCACGCACGCACGCACGCACGCACGCACGCACGCACGCACGCACGCACGCACGCACGCACGCACGCACGCACGCACGCACGCACGCACGCACGCACGCACGCACGCACGCACGCACGCACGCACCCACACACACACACACACACACACACACACACACACACACACACACACACACACACACACACACACACACACACACACACACACACACACACACACACACACACACACACACACACACACACACACACACACACATTTTTTGTACCTTGGTCAAAAATGTTCAGGGGACCCAAAAACACCTATTTCCGCTAAAATCTCAAAATTTTTTTTTGGCACGATTACAATACTTTACATACTGCGTGTGATAAAGTAAAAATGCTACAGGAGATGTTCTTTATCAACCAGTTTATTTTATATTTTCTCTCTTTTCTAAATTTATGCAAGTTTTTGGTAGGTCAAACCTGATGTGAACATGATGTGGTAAAGAGGATAGGCAATTAATTATTTACCACCCTATGTCATTGAAATTTGTATAATTTAATAAATTATCTCTACTTCAAATGAATTGATATTATGTAAAACTTCCACGTTTTTCATCTTCGTAAGACTATAATGGAATAAGTTTAATATAATTTATAAATCGGAAACGTCGAGGGTAAGTATATTTTTATTCAAAGAGGATTGTTTACAAAATATTCCTTAAATTTTTCCTGTGTTTAGCCTGATTTCCCGAAGCATTGTTTATTCGGTGTCGGCGATTGATGTTAGTATTACTACCTCTGGCAGAATGTTGGTAGTTATTTGCACCATCTCTGTCTATAAGTATATTGTGCAATAAGCAAGTGGTTTTTATAATTAGGCGAGCATGATTGCAGTTTGTTTCGATGGATTTGTGGAGTATTCTCCACTTTGCACAAAGTAGACCAAATGCACACTCGATGCATTTTCTTGCTCTTGATAAACGTTTATTAAATATTTCATTTTCATCGGTCAAAACACTTTGAGGATATGGTCGCATTAAATATGTTTTTAGGGGATATGCTTCGTCTGCTATTATGACCATAGGCAAGGTTGTGTTAGACCCAGGTAATGTCTTCGGAGACGGCATTAAATTATTATTTTCCAGTACTTTGATCAGCTCTGAATATTGAAATGTACCGCCGTCACTTTGTCTCCCGCGTCCTTCAACCTCTATCGCTATAAATCTTTTGTCTGCGTCAGCTAATGCTTGCAAATGTATTGAAAAAAGTGTCTATAATTAAAATGTGATGAGCCTGCTTGCGGAGGATTTTTTATGCGGCAGTGTTTCCCATCTAGGGCTCCCACACAATTAGGAAATTGCCACTTATCAAAATATCTAACTGCTATTTTGTTTAGTATTTCTTTGGTTGGTGTTGGCATGTGTGTATCCATTAGGTTTGCCCAAATAGCCTTGCAAGTTGTATAAACTGCCTTTTGTACAGTTGCTTTGCCTATACGGAATGACAATGCTGGGGATCGAAAGGATAGTCCTGTTGACAAAAATCTGTAAAAAATATAATTTATTTTTGTATTTTATTTTCAGTTTCTGCGTTAAAGAAAAAATGGAAAAATTTAAAAGATCAATACCGGAGAGAATTAAAAAAGTTGCCTGCGCTAGGTCAGGCGATTCCGGGGATGATTTTCAATCGCACTGGCAATATTTTCAACAAATGAATTTCTTAAGATATGAAATTTTGCCAAATGTGACCGAAACAAATTTCGCGCCAATGGACAACAATGACGACAGCGACATGATAAATATAGTATTTCCCGCATCTACACATACCAGTGAAGTACATTTGCGTGATGATGTAAATGATAGAGACAACAGTCTCACAACGCTTCTGTCACAAACGACGAGTATTGAGCGTCTGCAACATCATCATCTCAGACGCAACAAAGTAATGCATCTTCATCATCGCACACGAAACAAATTATTGAAGCTTCTGCACCTTCATCACAACATCATCACAACATCGTTTATTACAGACCCCACAAAAAGTTAACAGTTCAAGGCCACAAAAGCGAAAAACCGCAAATGACATCCGAAATGAGATGTTGGAGATAGAGAAGAAACGAATTGCTCTTTTAGAAAAGGATATTGAACAACAAAAATCTACGGATAATGATAAAGAAAATAAGTCAGAAGATTATCATTATCTGATGAGCCTCCTCCCGCAAATGGAAAAGTTTAATCCTATTCAAAAATTTCGTGTGAGGATTAAATTTAATCAAATAATGATGGAAGAACTACAATCTTCAACGAATGCGGACCGTAACTGGACACAAGAAAAAGAAAATTAAAATTGTAAAGAATGTTGTCACAAAAAAGAATCCATATTTATTTTTATTTTTTTATGATGAACCAATAATGTTTTATTTTTATGATGACAAAAGAATTATTGTTTATTTCTATTATGATGAAAGAATTATTATTTATTTATATTTATTTTGAAATAAATTTACTTATAATTTTATTATTGGTATTTCTTACCTGAGAGTTAAAAACAACTTTTCCTCAGCTGTGACTATTCGTTTGCCAACCACTACAGCCTCCAAATCACATCTGACTTTCTCTAGAATGTAATCAAATGTTTGTTTTGTCATTCTAGAGTAATTATAAAATTTTCTTGGATGCGCTCGCAAATCCCCATAAAGCGTGAAAAATTCACCAAACTTTCTTCTCTCTCTATTTAAAGGATGCAGTCCGTCTCTGGCCCAAATGATATCATATTTCAAAAGAATACTGGTTTCCAGCAACGTGTGTCGACGATAACGCACCATGCTGACTCTACAACGGCGATCTGACCACTGTGTCCACCGCTACGTTCTACCGCTACATTCGTGGCCGCACAACGCTCAATGTCTGTCGCGCCCGCCACGCTCTCGCTTCGCCGACGCCATCGCCCCGCGGTCGCAATGTTCGTGGCCCCAGCCTCACTCTCGAACCTTAGTCGCGCGCGTTTCGGCTCTCATATATTATAATATGTTTTATTACTTATTAGTCCTGTTTACTTTATTGACATTATACACTACGTAAATTAGTTCGCGCATTTTATTTAGTTGAACCTAAACCCGTTATCCCTACAAATTGGCGCCCAACTAGAGGCTTTTGTGCGTGAATTAGGAACAATTTGTGTACGTGTACGTGTGTAGTGCGTATAAACGTGTTGTGTTTGGACAGACCGGTGCAGCAGAGAGCGGTATAGATCAAAAGCAATCGCGCGCGGTCGGAGTTTTGTGAACACGTGTGCAATATATTTGTCGGCGTTTCTTTTGTGTTCCGGAACGTAGCTCTTGATACTAACACCACGCCGTACAATGTACGAAACCGAAAAGGAGTTGTCGGCACTCCTATAGATTATTCGAACGAAACAGTTACAGTGACTCAGACCAAGATGCCGAAGTCAACGGATTCGGTCGACGATTTGTCAAATGTCCCGTCACCGACCATTTCATTGACCGAGGATCATTTGAAGACATTGATTACCAGTTTACAACAACAGCATTTAGACGCCCAGCAACTACTTTTGACAAGGTTTGCGGAATTTTCTCGTTCACCGGCATGCGGCAACTTCACCAAATGTTCTGCTAGATTTGATGGTGACCCGGATTCAAACGTTGAAGCTTTTATTGACACCATCAGTATCTTCAAGGACAGCAGTAACGTTTCAGATGAAATTGCTTTGCGCGGTTTGCCTTTATTGTTGACTGGACATGCTGCAACGTACTGGCAGGGTGTTAAATCGAATATCGCGACGTGGGAAGATGCGCTAAGCGCGTTGCGCTCCGCCTACAGTAAGATTTTGCCTCCTTATCGTGTTTTTCGCGAGTTATTCGCCAAGGAGCAAAGTGAAAATGAACTAACCGAACATTTCGTTTGTAACGCGAGGGCTTTATTAGCGCAAGTGCCGTATAATTTGTCGGAGCAATTGCAAATCGATATGATTTACGGACTTTTGCATCGGAAAATCAGAAAACGCGTTAGCCGTGAGTCTGTTGAGAGTTTTTCTAAGTTAATTGAACTTGCGCGAAGTGCTGAACAGTCGCTGTATTGCAAAGACAACCGATAAGCCCAACAGATGGTATTAGTGACAGTGCCGCGAGTGCGAAACACGGTGCTAAGGACAATACCGTTCGGAAGAAGAGATGCAACTATTGCAAAGTTTATGGTCATGTTATTGCTGATTGTTTAGTTGTCAAGAAGAACGGTGCTCAAAGGGATTCTACCAATACTGCTACTGAATCAACTCGATCCGTCATCAGGTGTTATGGCTGTAACGCGGAAGGTGTTATTCGTTCCAAGTGTAGCAGATGCAACCCCAAGCCGTCCACGAGTAAGGAACCTGTCGCCTCTGCAGAAACAGTAGAGTTCTATTCGCTCGATTTGGTCACCCCGAGGCCGAGGCCAGTGGTAAGAGTGGGTATAATGGGAATGTCAGGTATAGCATGTTTTGACACCGGAGCAGTACGGAGCGTAATGGGAAGGAATTTTTATGAGAAGCTGAAGAATAAAGTGACCTTTAGCGAAGAGAAGATAGCTATCAAACTGGCAGATGGTGGCATCAGCGGAGATGATGTTTATAGTTGCGTTCTCGATGTGACTTTGAAAGAGAAGATCATACCAACAAAGTTTCTGGTTCTTACCGCATGCGAAGACAATTAATTCTACTTTGCTCGGGATTGACTTCATTGCGGCAGCGCAAGTAGTAGTAAATTGCGGCTCTGACGAGTGGTATTTCTCCGAGGACCCCGAAAGAAAGTATGACTTTTTCAAGAAGGATGACCAAAAGCCAATAACCACAGAAGTGAGCTCAGTTGATCTCAGTCCGATGAAGCGACACACCTAAGCAAGCAGCAACGCAAAGAATTAAATGACCTTATTTCTGGTGCTACGGTGCTTAGACTAGGGGGAGGTTTCACCAGTTATGCCGAACATTGCATCGTAACGGAAGATGGCCACCCTCCAATATCGGTTCCTCCTTATCGGATGCCCACACCGAAGAAAGATATTCTAAAGAAGGAATTGGAAAAGCTGTTAGACCCTAGGGGATCATCGAGGAATGTGAGAGTCCCTGGACTGCTCCTGTGGTCCTGGTCCCTAAGAAGGATGCAAACATGCGTTTGTGCGTCGACTACCGTAGGTTAAATTCGATCACTGTGGCTGACAAATATCCCATGCCCAGGATAGAAGATTTATTACGCCAGGCTAAGAACACGAAGTTCATGACAACTCTTGATATGCGCGCTGGTTACCACCAGGTGAAAGTGCGGGAATGTGATAGAGACAAGACCGCGTTTATAACCCCTTTCGGTGTATATCGCGGTATATCGGAATGAGTTTCGGACTAAAGAACGCACCGTCAACATTTCAACGTTTAATGGATTCATTTCGCGCTGGTCTACCGCATATTACTTTGTTGGCTTACTTAGATGATTTAATTATTCTATCGGAGACTTTTGAAGAACATATGTCACACTTACGCGATGTGTTTAAGAGACTCGAGCTATATAATTTGAGGCTGAATCGGGAGAAGAGTGTTTTTGTGCGAGATACCGTCAAGTATTTAGGTCATCTGATCACCCCTAATGGTATTTCTGTGGACCCAGACAAGGTCAGTGCCATTACTCGGATGCCTGAGCCAAGGAACGTGAAGCATCTTCACTCATTCGTTCAGATTTGTGCTTGGTATCGTCGTTTCATCCCTGGTTTTGCCGATATCGCTAAACCGTTGACGAACCTGATGAAGAAGAAGGCTACGTGGACTTGGGAATCATCTCAGAGGCAATCATTTGAACATTTGGAGAGTTTGTTGACCTCTGCACCTGTTCTACGTCAAGCCGATGAAACAAAGCCGTTCACATTAAACACGGATGCCAGTGACTACGCGATTGGAGCTGTTCTCCTTCAAGGTGAGGGTAATGATGAAAGACCCGTTGAATACGCAAGTCGCCTACTGACATCTGCCGAAAGGAACTACACAACAACAGAACGTGAGGCTCTTGCTGTCGTATGGGCCGTAAACCGTTTTCGAGGCTACATCGAGTGTTCGGAGATCCATGTGAGGACGGATCATCAACCGTTGCGATGGTTAATGGGATTGAAATCGCCTAGTGGTCGCCTTGCCAGATGGGCGCTTCAACTTCAGTCCTATAATCTTAAGATCTCCTACGTTCCTGGAAAAATCAACAAAGTCGCTGACGCTCTATCACGACCTAGCTGTTCCGAAGAGGACAGTAGACCTACAAGGACATTCAATGGGAAGCTTGCGTTCTGACCAAATGGCTGATCCTGAACGGGCAAAGATCATCAGAGCATTTGAAGCTGTGCCCACAAATGAAGATTATGTTCATTGGACTGGAAAGGGATTTCTAATGAACAATGGTGTTTTGTATCGCTATTCCCCAGATTCCGACGAAGAAGAGGCTCAGTACGTAGTTCCGTTACAGTGTCGGGCCGGTGCCCTACAAGAATACCATGATGAAGCAACCGCAGGCCATTACGGTGCTGAGAAAACTATAGAACGAATAGCCAGACGCTACTACTGGCCTGGCATGAGAAGATATGTCCAAAATTACGTCAAGACTTGCGTAGATTGCCAGAAGTACAAGCCGGCGAATCTAAAACCGGCAGGGTTGCTGCAAACTCCAGCTTACAACCAACGGTTTGAAGTACTGTCGATTGATTTGTTTGGACCTCTACCCGAGACGTCATCAGGAAACAGGTGGATTTTCATTATTGAAGATACATCGACCAAGTGGGTCGAACTTTTCGCACTTAAAGAAGCTACCGCTGTCGAGTGCGCTAAAATCTTGGTGGAAGAGATTTTCCTTCGATATGGTTTACCAAGACGAATCCTGAGCAACAATGGCGTGCAGTTTGTATCTGAAGTAATGCAGCAGACGTTGTACATTTTAGATGTGAAACAGACTCTCAACCCGGTATACCATCCAGAATCAAATCCTGTGGAAAGAAAGAATCCTGACCTAAAACCACAGTTGGCAATACTAGTAGCCAAGGATCACACAAAATGGGACGAGCAACTCCATCTTATACGCCTTTCCATGAACACAGTAAGGTGTTCCACAACAGGCCAGACAGCGGAGTACTTGACATTCGGACGAGAGACATGCGAACATTAGATGATTTATCGCATGACGCTCGTGCCAGTATTACAGAGTGATAATTTTGTCCCTCAGGTCACCCCATACCTCAAAAGATTCGTCTCTGCATTGGCTGACGTCACCGAGAAGGTACAACGAAAGATGACAGAATTATTGGGAAATTTCACACTTCAGAGCTAACCCCGTTCATAGGAGACGTAGTGCCGCCAGTCTTACCCAGAAGGAAGAGGGGAAGGCCTAGGAAGTCTGCTGAACCAGTCAGGAGGACCATTCCTGGTTCAGAGGGGGAGGATGTAGCGCGCGAGAGAAGAGGTGGAAAGAGATAGATATGGAATGGCCAGAGAATATCGATCGCACCACGGAACGCGGGATATCGATCGCACCACGGAACGCGGGATATCGATCGCGCCACGGAACGCGGGCAGTCACTCTCGAACCTTAGTCGCGCGTGTTTCGGCTCTCATATACAGGGTGTCTCACGGAACTGGTACATTAGAAGTTTCTCATGTTCTACTATTGCTGGAAACTTGAAATTTTGGAATTACAATTTACTCAATCTGAACTCTTCACCTAAAATATTCTCAAGTTAACTGTCACGTCCGGTCACCGGAAGTCGGTATCAACTTCGTTATTTTAAATGGAATGATATAATTTTTATTGTATTTGTGGTTTCTACGTATCAAAATATATCATTTTTGATAAGGTTTCCCTATACCTAAATATCACCATTTTTGAGTTTTTTTGATTTTACTAACTTTTTGGTGATTTTCGCGGTTACGTTTAAAATTAAATATCTCGGTTATTATTGAAACTAGAATTTTCATGATTGGTGGTCCGAAACTAGAAACATAACCAAATAAGACGATGTTTAGTTCATCATGGTACCTTATACAGGGTGTTCAAAATTTACAACACAACAATTGAATTTTCAAACGTAAAAAACTATTTTTTTCAAATGGAACACCCTGTATACCGATACACCATTCGATAGGAACTCTTATTCCCTATCAATCAATATAAGGGTTCCCTATATCTAACTTTAATAGTTTTTGAGATATTGTCAAAATAAAAGAATCCAAACTAAATACAAAACGATTTATTCTTCATTTATAGGAATGTATAGGAACTTTGGAACAGAAAAATATTGAAAGGTTTTTTAAAACTAAAACACTATATTTGGGATATCTAACTTCAAGTAAAACTTAATTATTCTGTTCGAAATGCTGCCCGTTCTGCTCCAAACATTTTAAGACTCTTCGCTGTACTTCTGTCATCGTCGCTCTTCGGATTTGTTGTCGCGGAATTCCATTAATGGCGGCTACTACTCTGTTTCTCAATTCTTCTAGAGTATTTACTGGTGTGGAATTGACCTGACTTTTCACATGACCCCAGAAATAAAAGTCTAATGGTGTTAAATCTGGTGACCTTGGTAGCCATCGCCAGGGTCCCCTACTTCCGAACCATCTATCTTCAAACATCTGATTAAGTTGAATCCATACCGCATGCGAAGAATGTGCCGGTGCACCATCCATTTGATAAAAGCAGTCGCGTAAAACATTCAGGGGAGGATTTTCGCAAAATTTGTTCACACATCCACGCACAATTTCTAAATATCTATCACTATTTAAATTTTCATTGTAAATTTCGTATCTAATTTCGTCCCCCATTATTAAAGCAAAAACATTAAAACTAAAATTGTGTTGAACATTTTCCTGTCTTATGGCATGGGGATTTTCGGTTGCCCAATAGTGTAAATTGTGTCTGTTGATTATACCCTTCCTCGAAACTTTTGATTCGTCAGTCCAAATTATCTTTGATAAAAAGAACGGGTCCTCCTGAATTTTTACCAGCATAAATTCACAAAATTCAAGTCTCCGTGCATAATCATTAGGAAAGAGTGATTGTAAAATATTGTAGGCATAAGGATGCATTTTGTGTTTTAAAAGAATTCTATGGATGGATGCACGTGATAGACCTAAAAATCATGTAAACAATTTCTGTAGAAAGTTGTACTGCAAGGCTTTTAATTATAAGCTATACCTAAATCCATAAAAGCAGCTCGCGTGGAGCTATTCCGGAAAGCAATAAAATACGCGAAAACATTTAATTCATTTTCTTCATTACCCGTAACAAGACTTGCAAAATTTTTCTGTTTTCCTACTTTTCCAAAGCGCAAAAAGTTTGACTCAATTTTCCTGAATTTACGTCTTGTCATCGGCGGTAGGTCTGGGTATCTGTGATTGAAAATTTGACATGTCCTTTCCAATATTTTGTTACATTCTCCGTGAATGAAGAATAAATTCAAAATGTCACTATTTGAATAACCGTCTGCGTTTACAAACAAACATCTGTCAAATGTAAAGACCTATCAAAATTAAGGTAGCAGTGTATTAGCGGCGACCACCATCGTGCGTACACGATAAATCCCGAGCACTGCAAATGTGCCAAAATAAGACATGAAAAGTATGAATATATCTGTATTCAAATACAATTTATTATTTAAATACTGCAATTTATTAAATGCCAATTTATAAAAATGATGTTGTGAAATGTTATTGATAATGAAATAGTTTATCTGCCAAAATATGAGGGCCTCCTTATACAACCCAAGAGTATACAAAATGGAGTTAAAGAAAAAGTGTCAATATATAAAAAACTATTAAAGTTAGTTATAGGGAACCCTTATATTGATTGATAGGGAATAAGACTTCCTATCGAATGGCGTATCGGTATACAGGCTGTTCCATTTGAAAAAAATAGTTTTTTACGTTTGAAAATTCAATTGTTGTGTTGTAAATTTTGAACACCCTGTATAAGGTACCATGATGAACTAAACATCGTCTTATTTGGTTATGTTTCTAGTTTCGGACCACCAATCATGAAAATTCTAGTTTCAATAATAACCGAGATATTCAATTTTAAACGTAACCGCGAAAATCACCAAAAAGTTAGTAAAATCAAAAAAACTAAAAAATGGTGATATTTAGGTATAGGGAAACCTTATCAAAAATGATGTATTTTGATACGTAGAAACCACAAATACAATAAAAATTATATCATTCCATTTAAAATAACGAAGTTGATACCGACTTCCGGTGACCGGACGTGACAGTTAACTTGAGAACATTTTAGCTGAAGAGTTCAGATTGAGTTAATTGTAATTGAGTAAATTTCAAGTTTCCAGCAATAGTAGAGCATGAGAAACTTCTAATGTACCAGTTCCGTGAGACACCCTGTATTATAATACGTTTTATTACTTATTAGTCCTGTTTACTTTATTGACATTATACACTACGTAAATTAGTTCGCGCATTTTATTTAGTTGAACCTAAACCCGTTATCCCTACAAATTGGCGCCCAACTAGAGGCTTTTGTGCGTGAATTAGGAACAATTTGTGTACGTGTACGTGTGTAGTGCGTATAAACGTGTTGTGTTTGGACAGACCGGTGCAGCAGAGAGCGGTATAGATGAAAAGCAATCGCGCGCGGTCGGAGTTTTGTGAACACGTGTGCAATATATTTGTCGGCGTTTCTTTTGTGTTCCGGAACGTAGCTCACATAGTGTGTTCGATTGAGTTGCAAAACGATACAAAACAATATATTTAAACTTTAATTTTCTAGAATATTAATAGAGATATTAGTGGTTTTTTGCAATAGATTATCAGGCTAAGTTTGAATTAATTTAGAATAAGAACTAACATTATGATATATTTATCAATACTGAGCAAAACAAAAAAAAACTATTTTTTATCGAAAACGTGTTGATTGGACTAGTGCTGTTCTGCATCTAGCGTCTTCAATTTTTTTGCACTGTTGAGCTGTTTATCTCAAATATACTGGGTGTTAAAAAAATAAGCATATAATATAGATGATGGTCAACTTTTGATAGTAGACCAACTTGGTCAACTTTTGATAGTGGACCAACTTTTGATAACTAACTCATGTCCAGATACACACCGATTCGGAACTACAACAGCAGGCAGCCGGAATATCGTACCAACTTTAGAAATTGCTTTAGGAAAGTAGGTTGTATGAAGTATCATAGAATAGGAATTTTAAAACCAAATAATTAAAAAAGAATTAAAATTTATAAAGGTTATAATCCTTTTCTTTTTAATTGTCTTTTATAAATTACTATTTAAATTAACGTTAATTCTTGGAACCGAATGCTGGCCAAAATTGGTACCAAAATTACAAAACTTCGGTAATTAGAACCTCCTTTCAAAAACGTGAAATAATAAAGCATTTCAGATAAAAGTTATTTGGTTTAAAAAGTCCTATGATACATGACAATATTTTCACTACCTATACTGTTTGTAAAATTGGCACCATTTTTCGAATCTCTCCAACGTTCAAACAATACGTTTCGGTACATAGATTGTCGCTTTTCAAGTATTCAAGTATATAATAGTAATAATAAAAATGTTGTATGTATTTTGTCATCGATTATTCTTAACACAGAATTTTCAAATTTATCCACTTTTTCTCTTAGTCATTTTCCTCGTTGACGTGGTAAATTTAAAAATAATATTGTTGCCTTTTTATTTTTATTTATTTGTTATTAAGACATTGTATCATATGCTCATTGACACGATTATAAAATTATCAATTTTGTCCATTTTGTGCCTGTATTCTCACTCATACATTCTATCTGTACAACTGAGTAAATTCCTTTGCATCGTTTATTAATTTATTGCTATACAAATTGTTGGCTCATGGCCATCAAAACCAATAGAAGGGCGACAACAGAAGTTAGCATTCACTTGTATTATTAAGAGATAATGTTTCAACCCGAAAATATACAGAGACAATCGACAATGGAAATTAACAACAATTACTCCTAGAATATTAAAAGGTAATAAAAAGGCTTCACTATTGATTGAAAATCATCCAAAATCTTAAATTCTAGAAGAAACGTTCAATGATTCAGAAATATAATATATTTACAAACAACGATTAATAAATAAATATGAATCCCACATTAATAAACGGTAGAAAGGCGGCAAAATAATTTGAAATTCAATTAATATCAAAATGCAGTGCACGTCGCTTATTGTATACACGGTTAATGTTATCAATTTGTTATTATTATCACTTTTGTCCAAAACAGGGCGGCCATAGGTATATTACCGCATAGGAAAAACACCGCTTATTAGAATCATCACATCGGATTATGTTATCACTTTTTCTTACGTTGGTTCTTGCGTTGAGAAACGAATAAGCAAAATAATAAACGCGCGGCCAGGAACCGAGGCGGAAAAATCACTTAAGCTGTGTGTGTTTTTATTTGTGCGAATCGAGCGGTCATTCGTTTTGGCACGTCAGCATATGCGCCGTAACTACCGCGGAGTGTCCTACAGAAGATAAAATTTGTTAGTCTTGTAATGTTTTCAATCTCCCTAACCGAATGTGAACAACAAGGAGTGGACAAAGATACTATAGAAATATTTCCAGCTCCAACAAATAAAGAAACCGAATGTGAATAACAAGAAGTGGACGAAATATTTCCAGCTCCAACACATAAAGAAATGCGGAATGCTTGAGAAGTTTTGCGTCGGGGTGTCCAGTATAGATCGTCAAATTTTCAGTCGCATTAACGGGTACGAGCTCTACATAAACGCACTTCTTCGCAACCACCTGAGACAAAACAACTATCGCGGATTATTTCTAATTTTGTTTGTGTACCTACATACCTCAAGTAAAGCATCAATATTTATTTTATTTTATTAATAACTTGTAGGTATGTAATATTAACTTTCTGAATAAAGATTTTTTTCGAATTTTTGTTTTCTTCGGCTATTATTATCAATTGGTTATTGTTATCAAAAACTCCGAGTATCGATGTGATCACATTAAGCGGCGTGCACTGTATAATAGGTAAGTATACAAGTAAGCATATAGGGGTCACGACCGTGGCTATTAACACAAAAGAATGTGTAAAAATGTCACTACCATAAATGACATTACGAAAATGCTACAAAGGCGTTAATATCAAAAGTAGTCCATAATTTTATATTACCAGTTAATACTAAAAAAATCTTGCCCCTCCCCCCTGGAACATTTTGTAACGGCGCCCATGACTCTGTATACAAAAAGTAGGTACACAATTTAAAAAAGAAAAAATATATTTGTTTATTATATACATATACCAAACGGGTGAGTAACTTCTGGGTGGGTAAACGTACCTACCTATAATTATAAATTAATTGATTCTTACAATTGCGACAATTATTCATACGTATACGCGACAGCAAATCGACTTTTTATAACGAGTCATTGGGAAATGCAAGTAACCCACATACGGGCGACGGTAAACAAACACGCATCGTAAACTCGGATTTCTCACGAATCAACTGCAGTCCGTAATCATAATACAAATAGAGTGACGTCAGATACGCTGTTTTTATTTGCCTTCCGATACGTTCGCCAGTTGCGGTAGCCTGTCTGAAATAAACCAGAGTCGAGACAACAAGAGACGGCATCGACCGCAACAACAAACCCAACATCAACAAACCGGCACAAAAACAAAACGGACATATTTCGAATAACTCAGTTGGCGGGCGTCTAACCGATCGAATCACGGTAGTGCAGCAGGCTGCCCCAAGAACAGTTGGTAGCGGGTGGCAGGTGTTTCCCCTACCATTTCCACCACACAGCTCACTAGATTGTTTGGGCGCGCGGGCTGTGGCCGTTTGGGAGGGGTTGTTGCTCAATTAAAAACCACCTTATCGTGTTCTTAATTAAAATGTGCGCCGCAGACGTGCTTTCGGGTTATTTAGATGTTAAAATATCAGCAAGAAGTCGACGAGGATTCACCCCCTGGAAGGTATAGTATCTCCCACACGCGTCTTTAATTAAAAATAATTCGTTTGTTTTGAATAGGCATGGCAAAAGCAATGGTGCGAAATCAAACGATTGGATAACATTGAAAACGGCGTTGAACTGAAGTTCAAATCGTCTGCTGATGGCTCTGTTATAAGCAATGTCATTCTACCCAGATCTTCAACCCTCTGTCGAACAGAATCTCGTACCAAACAGTATGCCTTCGGTGTGTTTACGTTAGGTCGAAATCAAAAGCCTTTATTGTTTTTATCTGGGTCGTGTGAGACTGACACTCAGCTATGGATGTCTACCATTCGGAAAATGCTCTGCGTTGCTAGTTATCTACCAGGTATGAGAAATAACCTCAATTCCTCATGTCAATGCATATATTAATTTTTGTTTTTTATTAGTGGGAGAATCAAATTTTCACGTTTCTATCATCGATAATACTCACTCACGTTCTGCTGGCTTAGTGGGTCTGCATGGTGTTCTTGGGACCAATTCACAAGAAGTTATCATCAGCGACCCATGTACCGGTGAGCCAAAAATTTGCTGGAAGTGGTACCAATTTCACCAATACCATCTTCAAGCATCATATCATCCTAATGATGAGAAGTCAATTTGCATCATGCATACCAGCAAGTAAGTAATTTTTCAGTCAACAATTTGTAATGTGATGAAAATATCATTTTTGTGTCTCTGTCTAGACCCCAAAGATGCTAATTTCCCGCTAGACATGTGATGAATAACTTTTAAGCCTACCCAATAGATTACGCTATATAACTAACAGGCGGCAACCAGCCTCTGTGTCAGCGTTCAATTCGGTTTGAAGGTTCAATCTGTCATTTATTCATTCGTCTTTAGAAACAAGTGAATTTATTACAATAAAGTTATTTAGGATAAGAAATGTTGTGTGCACCTCGCCTAGTAAGTGATTTCCTGGCCTCAAGAAGTGCCGTCTCTTCTCTCGTCTCGGAAAAGAATCACTTTCTCTGCTTGGGACACAATATACTGTTTCTTGAATCCTAAAAATTGTTTTGGTTTGCCTAACAGTCATTTAAAGTATTTATCGACGACTCCCATATAATAGGTTCATTGCATACGTATGTATGACTATATAATCCCCATCATGATACACACCAGTGATTATAATGACACTAGCGTTGTATAATAATGGTACGTTCGTTCAAATAATAACTTCATTATTTGTACAAACTGTCATCATTATATGAATGTACTGTCAAAGTCTGTCAAAACCTACGTGGATGACAGCTATTTGACAGTTCGCGTCGCCACCATTGACAAATATTTTTAAAATATTTGATATAAAATGGAATTTACAAGTCATAAATAAAAAGTCGTATTCGACTTGCGCACAACGGATATAAATCGCTCCCATGTTTATACGCTCGCCTACGGCTCACGTAAAAACTTCATGTTCGCGATTTATACCCTTAATTATTCGTTCATGGCATAACATACTATTGTTTTGAAATATACTACATACTGCTCTGTCAGAATCTGTCAGAAGTTTTTTTTGTCTTAATGTCATACTTCCTTTTCCTCTTTTAACGTTTTTTTTTACATAATGTCATAGCAATTCCAGATCTCTTTTCAATGAAAGAAACAAAATATTTTAAAAAGTGATATGAAAGCAAAATGACCTAGTAATTAATCTAAACTGCCAATTATGGTGAACTTGCCATGAACTCTTTTATGACACTGTGTGTCAAAAAATGCAGTTTTTAACAAATATCAAATGATTGTTTTATTTTAGTATAATGGACTTGATTAATAATTCATCTTTTTTGCGTTGAGTATTGGATAAGATCCAAGGTCGCAAACAAGATGTTGTGATTCATGGTGCTGAGCTAGGTAAATGATACTCGGCAGTTTATTTGTCTTTAGTGTTTTTTCTCAAGTTCAGGAAGTAGGCCAACTCAAACAAACAACATTTTATACTTGTCAATCTACATATATCAATTTCTCAATACTTCTCTAACTTTTTGTGTCATTTCAAATGCCTCTGGTTGCCATGGTAACAAGAAGTGATAACGATTTAAATAATATAGTATATCAAATAATAAAGAAAATGTAATTATTTATTACTATTTTATACTGTGTATTTCAAGAGAAAAAAGTTGTTTTCAATTAAGTAATACCCAGACAGGATATTACTCATTTTACAAGAATCTTGTTTATTATTGTCTTGTTTGTTTGGATTTCCCAACGAAAGGTGTGGTCTTTTACCTTGATGGTTAGTCTAGTATAAAGCAAGAAAGTGTTTGTCATTGTTATTGTATTATTAATAAGAGATAAATAGCTTAGAGTCTATTTTTAGTTTTCAAGGAAACAGGGAAATAGCGGTCTTGCGCTAAGCCTGAAAATTAAAAATGAATACGTTCTATTAGTGCCAAACGTATAAGACAACCATCCGCAATTTTTATTTATGAAAAGAATTGGTTATTATACTACATATTAATAATGTTAAAATTGGTCTTGTCTCTTTAAATATAACTCAGACCAGAACGCACAGTGGTTGGTGTGATGTAGCATGCTTGGTCGAAGGCCACGTGACATGAACTAGTTACGATGCGATTGTCATGCATTCACTCTTTCTACAACATGTGAATAGATTGACATTAACGTTGAGCATACGTCTCATCAGTCTCAGACGACTGTCACTTTTGACAACACGCAAAGATCCCTAGACCAAACAATACTTATTCGTTAACACAACGCACATAACTTCCTCCAGATACAATACATTCAACTTGAAACATCAGAAAAAGATGAAAAAGCTGTCTGTCTGTGATCTGCAAATGTCAAGGGCTTCTGTAGTACTGTATTTGTCAACAGCATAATGGATCAACTCTGTGCATCAGACCATGTCGCAAATCGTTTATTATTGGGTTTTTGTTTATATACGAGCTTCATAGCCACTTTATAGAGTTTTAGCTTCACTACACCTATCAACGGAAGCATGTTGCTGTTACTATAATATTTAGATATTTCTGAATTGTGAATGTAAAATCTTATCTATTATTACTGACCTTCCTTTTTGCAAACCACATTGCCAATTCCTTATCTGAACCTAGTTTTAATCTTCAATTGCTATAGAAAATTTTTTGTAGTAATTTTAGATGTCTTTGCTCTGTTTTCAGTGACTTTGTATCTGGTCCGGGTCAGCTCTTCATCTATTGCAAGGAATCCCCGAGACTTCTAAATTACTTGATCAGTCGAGGAAAGTGTCCCAAATCTAACCCTGGTTTTTATTCGTCACGTCGTTTAAGTCGTAGCGAGGGGGACCTATGTGATCAAAGTATGAAGGATATGTGCATCCCTGACAGCCCGGTGTGCTTCCGAAGCAATAGTGGCAGCGATGATTCAGGCGTGCGAGTATCCATGACTTCAGATGACTTTGTACTCAAAACCAGGGTAAGTTTTATTTTTGTTTTGATATTTATGGTTTATTCTGTGACATAAAAAAAGATGATTCAAGTAATCAGAGATTTGGTTAATATTTTGTATGATTGTTATATAGTAGACTCTCCTACAACATGTTATAGGAATTTGAGGCTCGCAAATTTTGACACATGTGCGTTGTACGAGAATCGCGTTATATGATCTGTAGTCTGTTCGGAATTTTTGTTGCAGGAACCGCATTATAGGAGTGTCTACTGTATATTGATTTGGTTAATATTCTGTATGATCTGATTAATGATAAGTTATCAATTGTAATATGTAATCCCATGTAGATACTCAATCAAATACTAATAGCGTAGTGTGAAGGAAAGTGTATAAGTTTTATTGCAGGCGTAGAACATGTGCATCGTTTTTTACTGGTGTGTATTTTTCAAAGATAGTCAAAGATGGAATTCATTGATAAAACTTATAAGCTAGATACAAGGTAACCAATATACTTGATCTAACATTTTTAATTTTTATAGCACAAAGATAATATTGAAGTAATGTTTCTTGTTATTTTTGCTGTTTTGTCGTCTGTAATTTTTGACTGTTTTCTCACTCGTCTTTTGTTTATTTTTGTTTTGTTTAGTTATTTTGTTTTATAAAAGAACGTTTCTTTTTTTTCTATTTATCACAATTACTTTTCATTATAAAGTTGACGATACCGATTTCATTTTATATGGGTTCTATATTTTTCATATGTGCTCTATAACAATATATATATATATATATATACTTTAATGTTTTTCTTCGGTTATTTTGGAGACATTTATATAAGTTCCCAGACTCAAGTGGCCATTGCATCATTTAATATTAAGTAATAGGAAAACAGTTTTTGTTGTTGTTGTCATTCTATTATGCAAACAAAAATCTAATCTGTCAATAAAGTAAGCAAACAAACATGTTTGCCACAAGGAACAAATATGTAAACATCTCATCACCCACTTCTAACTGATCCTTTCAAAAATCTTGCAAAACGCTCTCCACAATCTTACCTGTCAATAAATTGACCAAACATTACATATAAATCACTTACCATTTTGTTTAGAAGTATTACATCACTTTGTCATGTTAACAGGTTCATTTGAGTGCATCATAAAACTGCATTAATTTTTTTCTAATTTCGTAATAAACTCATAGCAAAACGGTGTCGTTATGAAATAAATAGATCACAAACTTTTAGTAATTTTTAGTTTTCCAAGATTGATATTGACGTCAAGTGTCAAATAAGGCTAACATCTGAATCGCTATTGGTTCGCCTCAATCGTATTTGTGAATTTTACCACAACTATCAACTGTTGAAGAAAAAACTAGTCTAGATTATACGACGACAACTGCAATTTTCGAAATTTATCTAATATTAATGTCGCAAAGTAGAAAAATTAGTATATAACACTCGTTTTATAAGACATATTGGCGCACTGTTTCCATTTGGGCACTCCTCACTATACTCGTCGTACCCAAAATAACTCGTGCGCAAATTTGTATATAAAACTTGTATTATAATATACTGTTGTAGCAACCTACAGCTGGTACTGTTACAAAACAAAAACAATTTGCATAGTGATTGACTTCTTGATAATGCATTATCAATGAAGACTTACTCACGCAGTATGAACGTTTTGTTATCACCACCTGCAATTGTTTTTATTTTCCGTGATCAAGACCTATGGTTTTCTGTGTATGCAAGTGTTACTATATAGATTTTATTTCGCAGATGGGTTCAAGTTTGTCTACTTTAGGCTTGGCACTGCTTACAAAAACACCAGGAGGTAGCGAAACCAACGGTGAATCACTACAAGATCTCTCCATAACAAGCGAAATGTAAGATTTTTTTAAGTTAGTTTCCACAATATTTTTTTCTGTTTTTTTTACAATAATGTAACTAATTTGATATATTTATAGAACAACATTAACCAGACGAGAGTCCGGGATATCGTTGGCATCCGGAGTTTACGAAGAAATTCCGGATATGCCGCCTGCAACAAGAATTAATGCAGAGTTTGCCCATCATGTGTACGAAAACCCGTTTGATGTAATGGATAGGTTGGATAAGAACCACAAAATACCCCCACCACCTCTTCCTCCTCGATTATTTGACAGAAGCACTACATTGGAAAGGTAAGATTTTACTGTTCCTTTTTCCAATTTGTGATTTTTATGACTTATGGAAATCCAAATAACTGTTCTCTAAAAATTATGATTAATATTTCTTTAAGCAATGTTTTATAGCAAGCATGACAGGAATTGTTTAAGCGTATTTATAAAAATACTTGGCAAATAGAATTGTTGTTTTGTTGTTACATTATTTTTTTTTTAAATATGCAAATAGTATAACAATGTTTGTTGCATTTTTATAATATATTGTGATTTCACTAAAAGGAATGGCTATTGAGAATTGGCAAAATTCTTCAGACTAATAATAACAAAATAATAAGAATATAGTAGTTGCATTTAATGTAATAGTAATAGTTACATGTGGGAATGTAATATGTTGAACTCGAAAGAATTCCATAACGGATGGGGACAAAACTGTTATATCCTAAAAATTTCGAGGAATCCTAAAATGCAGTGTTGTTTTTTCCTACGTTACAGGAACTAGTTTCAATTAATATAAAATATTGGGAAATTTCCATCTTTGCGACAAACACGCTTCCACTTTTACTCACCAGATAGTAGGGCTTTCAATACCGGACCAAAATCTCAATACCGGTATTAAAAAATTCTAATACCGGGATACCGGTATTAATATTACTTTCAGAGAAATTACATAGTTTTTAGATTTTTACCTAGTTTTTTTACCTAAAATAAAATTCAATACACAAATAAAAATTTGTTGTATTAATACACTTTGTATCCTGTTAACATAACATTACAAATAAAAACAATAAACAAAAATATACAAAGTAGTACTAAATAACCCAAGAAACAAAATTATTATTTGTTTTATTTAAATGTGCCCTCAAAACACACAAACTGTCGATGGTTTCGTCGTTTAGGGAAGACCGAATTTTGGTGCAGATTTGCCCGGCCGCAGAAATGCTCTTTCCGATTCCACACTTGTCGGTTCAATAGTTAAAAGGTAATCATATATCTTTTTTAAATATGCCCCTTTCATTCTGGTTTTGTCAAACATCATATTTTCGTCTATAATTATTTGTTCGATTCCCGTTTTTTTTTTTTAAATCGTAGGCATCAGTGGCAACTGATTGCCGCCTGTTTAAAGTTAAAATTCCTCTAGGCATTTCTCTGTCAGTACAAACATAGGTTATAACCTCACTTCCTACGGCAGTTTACATAATATGTGCCACAGCTGTGTTAATTAGGTTGCATACTCTACTATTATTCTGAGGGCTATCACCAGGGTATCACAGAATGCGTATACTACCTCACGCGCGCCCAACTCGAATCACGCAAAACTCAATTTTTATAGTAATGTTAATACCGAAATACCGGTATTTTTTAGATCAATACCGATTTTCAATACCGGACGAAATTCGTCCAGGATCCCGGTATTCGGGATCCCGGTATTGAAAGCCCTACCAGATAGGGACACAAAGATACTGTCTTGTAGCTGACACAATTCTCGACATTTCCAATGTGGAAACTTATGCTCCACAATGTCTAGTTTTTGCATAATTAATCATTAAAATAATTGGGTGATGCCAGATGACTTGACAGAATTCATATGAATCATTATTGGCATAATATCTCGATTCTGAAAACCTGTTGTTACTGTGCTCTCAAACCTTCAATATTTGTAAGTAGTTCTTTGTTTATCATGAACCTACATTCCTTGTCTTTAAAATGGTGCATAATTTGTTTTGCAAAGCTTATTACTTTCAGAGATAATGATGAGAACATAGGTGCACAACATTTAGTGAAAAACTTTATCGATTTAAATAATTAAAACTATTTCCTGTACTGTTGGAAAAAACAACATTGCATTGTTGAATTTTGTCGATATTTCTGAACCTATCGGTTATGGAATTATTTTGGGTTTTATATACATGTCAAATAAGCCAGATTGAGAGGCAGGCCTGCTTTTATACACATAAACTTGGTAAAAAATCATTTTAACAGTATAAGTTTTTGCTGATTTGTTTGGTTAAACAGTTTCCCTGTCATTCGTGTCACTGCATTCCAGGGTTGTTATAAAAAACGTTTTTTTTATTTTGAACAAAACAAACATGTTTTTTTTATAAAATGGTGTTTTTAAACACGAAACAATGTTTTTAAACACTTCGCAAAAAAAAACATGTTTTAAACTAGAAAAAAACATGTTTTAAATCACAAAAAAACATGTTTTGAAATCAGGAATAAAATTTGTATTTTATAGAGACCTGTTTTTCATTAATAAATACAATATTTAAACAATTTTAGATTTTTTAATTGATTCATGCGTAAAAATTTTGAAGACCAGCAGACAATGCTGATTAAATAATTAAATATGTTCTCCAAATTTCGGTAGTTTAAAACACATGTTTTAAACATTTAAAACACATGTTTTAAACATTTAAAACACATGTTTTAAACATTTAAAACAAACGGTTTTAAACATGTTTAAAACAAAATATTTGTTTTAAAATATGATTAAAACAATGTCTTAAAACAACATTTTTTATACATTTAAAAGAAACTGTTTTAAGCATGTTTAAAATAAAATGATTTAAAACAAAATATTTGTTTTAAAACTTGTTTAAAAACATGATTTAAAACAAATGTTTTAAAACATAACAACCCTGCTGCATTCTAACAATAAATGAACCTCAGTTACTCCTTATAAGTTATAACTAGAGACTGGACATACACACTAAAGTACACTATAATTTGCCCTTTTTGAGGAGTAAGCGACGGACAAGGAACTGCAGAAAAAAGAATCTCTTACAACGGTACTAGTAGAGCCACTCTGTTTATGATGCACGTACGATATTATACTACAACAAACCCCGTAATGCATCAACGACTGAGTTGCTGAGTCAAGTCAAATATGTAACTGGTCTATCTATACAGGGTGTCTCAAGAGTGCGATCTCGGAAGATTGTACCTCTGTTAATGAAGATATTTTAAAACTGATTTCACTCATATATACAGAACTCCGAGCGGCACATTTTAAAATTATTAGCGTGTATACAGGCTGTTCCATAAGGTACTACCAACCGAAACTTATGTTTTTTTAAATGGAACAACCTATATTTTGGCCCAAACTTCAATTTCTCGATGAATTTTACGACAATGTAAAATAACTTTAGCTACCCCAAAACTTTATACTTTTTGATTTATTGGTATTTTTATAGAAAAACAGCAGTCTAAGAAAGGCAGTATATCTCAATACCTGTTTTTAATTTTATTGCGCACGCTTTGATTATGATTAAGTAAGAAGCGTTCTATTAGCGTGATTACCTACCATATCCAAATTGTGTACAGGCTGGTCATAATGTGCAAAAAAATATAGCAAACAGCTTTTCCTAAGAAAGTTAATTTTTGGATTCTACGCATCGTTCCGCACAAAAAAGTACTAGTACACAGACTACACACTAGTGCTAAAATAAACCATTGCAGAGATAACTAGTCTTCTTCATAAAAAATCGATTTTTCTATCATTCAGTGCTTCTACACTACCATTAACTATTAAACCAGCTAAGTATTTACCTAAAGTACTGTTTTCTCAAAATGATTTAATCTTTTTTAAATAAAATAAAACATTGTAGCACATCTGTCATTTAATATAATAATTTGAAATAAAATTTTACTTATACCCTGTAGGCTATGAAAAACTGTCCTAAACAAGTTATTAAGGTATCTGTCAGTGGTAGTGATTGTTAGGGTTATTAAGTTAGATTTGCATAATTTTGGGAAATATGGGAAGCTTTTACCAGGAGGAACTAATTGACATAGTGTGGGTTTTCGGCGAATGCAACAAAAATGCTTTATTGGCTAGTAGAGTTGACAAATACCACTGACAGATACCTTAATAACCTTAAGCACAGTTTTTCACAGCCTATAAGGTATAAGTAAAATTTTATTTTAAATTATAATTTTGTAACGCCTTTTTTTTTCACAAAAATACCAAAGACCTAAAGTCGCCGAAGAAACACCAAAATACCTCGACTTCTACCAAACCTGTGCTGCTCATGCGTTTCTCCCGGATGCTCCGGCCAACCAGGGAGGTGGTCGTGGGACAGTAACCAAACGGTTCCTTGATACGATGTTCTAGGGCGCCACGTCAGTCTTAATCCGTTGGAGAAACAGCACTCGACTACGAAAGGGCAGCTGAAATAAAGGCAACACAGGGAACAAGCAAAGTAAATGTATCTTCAACCAATTTATTAGCCTCCAAAAGTCAACGATGATATCGCCAATATAATCTGCATCGGTATACAGGTACACAATAATTCGTGGTACAGCCAAAAAGTACCACGCAGATGCTACGCCGAAGGCTTGCTTATAATTGGGAATGCACACAAACAAAACAATAAAAACTCAAACAATTCAACACACTTAAGGGCTTCGAGCCCAAACCGCAACTCGTAAAGATAAAAAAATAATAATAGCGACCGACACGAAGCTTGGCCAAACCGCGTCGCGACTCGCTGTAGATCTGGGTAAAATCCCAAGACAATTACCGCAACCGTCTATGTTGAAAAGTTGATAACAAACAACATTAATATAAAAGGCAATCAATAACCAAGACGGCAACCCGTCCCAAAAGGAAATTAAATTCCCATCGGCACTCAACTTGGCTAACAAACGGCTTCCGTTAAAAAATCTTGAACGATCAAAGGAAATTATACCTGTGGATAACAGTTATCCGAATTAAATTCAGAATCCCCAAAGATAAATACTGTAACGGGTAATCAAAATTACGAGTACGTAAGGCAAACTCGAAATTAAAGAAAAAGGTAATTAAGAACACAGACGGGTTGAGCACCGATGGTCCGAGCGATATCTTCGGATAATTAAACACTTAACAATCAATAACACTGAGCTGAAGGCTCCGGAATGGACAACGATTACTAAATCGTAGCCACACTAATCTACTACTAATCAAATGCGCCACCATAAAAAGGTGTGCGAGCGGAAGGCTCCTCGACGGGTAACGATTACACAATCGTAGCGATACTAACTACTAATCAACAAAAGGCACAACCAAAAAAAAAGATATACGAGCTGCCTGCTCCTTCGAGGGACAACGAGCGTCCGCCACAGCTGATCGGAAAAATATAGGACCTCTGACCTTTATCCGGAGCTTCGAGACACTGTTTGCCACCTACAGACGCTCCGATGCTAGCGTTGGATCCTCCACGACGGATAATAATCACCGCACGTGCCGGTCCCGTCACGGTGCCACCAACTCCGACTCGATATACTTCGAAAAGGTCTCGTACTAGATGTCGAAGGACCTACGCAGGGTCTCTTGCCTCGTACCAGGTGACTACTGACTTACGAAGGGTCTCTCGCTTCGTGCTAGGTGACTACGAACGTTCGAGGGGTCTCCGGCCTCGTATTAGGTGACTACTGACTTACGAAGGGTCTCTCGCTTCGTGCTAGGTGACTACGAACGTTCGAGGGGTCTCCGGCCTCGTATTAGGTGCCTAAAAAGAGGAAATAGTCGTAGAATCGACCCACCAATTGCCACCAGACAATCTCATCGAATCTAAAGAGAGCTTACCCAAAAATAGATGGACACTGGGCCTACGTGAACGTGATAGAAGTTCGTTTAAATCCGCACAATGGCGTGGTGGCCAGATTTCCACTAAATCAACAACCTGGACACCTGTTGAAGCCTGGTCGAGATAAATCCGCACTACGGCGATAAGGGGGACCTCCAAACTACCAAAATCCTCTCCTATAATTCTCAACGGGCTTCCAAAAATCTATCACACGTGTACACTCCAAGATGATTGACAAGACAAGACGCCGGAAAAGCACGCTGCAAGCCGCACTACGGCCACGAAAAATAACGGCCGGAAACGCAGAAAAAACGGAAACCTAGAATTTCTGTCGGAATAGGGAAGCCAAGGGAAAGTTAAACCAAGTAACAGCGGCGAACTATAGTACAAAGTGAACAACGATTTTGCAAGACAAAATTCCGTGAATCCAAACAGTAAAAACCGTGGGATCTAATTAAATGTAAATGACGGGGGCGTGGCCTCGGCAATTTTGCGCGCGGAAACCCGATGCTAGCAGCGTTTCACACCCTGCCGAGTTCCTGCCGAGCTCCACCAAGTTGCCCTAGACAGCGATAGATGGCGCTACCCATACGGAATATCAAACAAATCACGCAGAACAATTCGCCGCGTTACACTCCCCCTCTCCTCTCACAGAGGAAAATTTCCACGAAAGTTTCCGACCCAGATCCAAAGGAGCGAACCGAACGCATCAAACTGCAAACCCGTGTGTCCAACGATGCCTCCACACCAACAACTCAACTACCAAGCAATAAAAAAGCTTGAGGGGCCAGCACCAGATGCCAAGGCGGTGCAACGACAACAGTAGGGAGGGGAAAAGGTATGGGGAGAGGACAACACAAAAGAAGGAAGGGACGGGCAGTTGCGTAAGATGCGGAAAAGTGCATCAAACCTCGTTCGTACCCATCGACAGCACTGGAAACCAGCAATAACACATAGGGACAGGAACCAAGGAACTCACCACTGCTGCCACCGCACAACCCCAACACCAGGCACCGACGACTCGCGCCCCGAAAACAAAAAATAGAGCTGACCACAGCTCTCAACAAAAAGGGTACCACCCAACAACAAAAAGAAACTACGATAAGCAAGGAAAAACCCAGGGAACACCAGAACAAACCCCTGGGGTGGTGGTACTAACAAACAAAGAAATCCCAAAACTAAGGAAGACGGCCAATCAACCGAAATACCGCCAACCGAAGTATAACGTCAAAATGACGACAAAGCTAACAACCTAGCCGAAATCGTTTTGCAACGATGAGGAGTCCTCACGCATTGTGAGACGCTCCCTTTCCCGATCCCTACAAGAGATGATGGTAGGTGGAAGTCTTCCGTGGCCTTTTACCAGACTCTTACTGGTGGCAGGTTCGCCGTGTCCGTATTCTGTAAGCCCCGGAACACAGAGCGCTGGTGTTTTACCGAGCCTCATCCAACTCATAGGCCGGCTTAAGATCTTGGACATGCCATACGCCTTTCGAAGCACCATCCTCACTCTCCAACTCATACGTCCAGGAACCCAACTTTTTCCTTACGCGAAAAGGTCCAACGAATTTAGCTGCCAACTTAGCATTAACAAAATTTGCCGCACTGGACAGGACCTTATTGCGACGCCAAACCGATTGGCCAACGACGTACTGGACGGGGCGCCTGCGTAAATTGTAAACCCGTCGATGCCGCTCCTGCGCCGACGCAAGCTGCCTGCGAACTCGCTGAAACAACTGCTGAAATCCTTCGATGCGCGCAGGAACATCCGGAGGCGCAGCATCTGGAGTGAGAACCTGCTCAAAAGTGCGACCACAACCCACATAATGACGGCCGAAGTTAACATAAAAGGGCGAGTACCCCGTGGTCTCACTTCGCGAGGCTCGAATAGCGCAGCCAATCGGACCCAAATAGTCATCCCATCGTCGCTGGTTGTCTTTGACATAACAACCCAACATAGTCTTGACTACACGATTGACTCGCTCAACAGGGTCGGCCCGAGGGTAATACAGCGGAGTGTAGGATATCCTGGTGCCATACGATGCACACAAAGATCGAAATTCTTTACTCCTCATCTGGACGCCGTTGTCGCATATCAAAAACTGGGGGGCTCCGTAAACCAAAAAAACATGGTCCTCCAGAAGTCGGGTCAAACTCTTAGCCGTAGCGGACCGAAGCGCAAACAGTAATACATACTTACTAAAGTAGTCGCTGACCACCAGGATCGAGGTATTTCCTCGCGAGGATCGGGGCAATGGGCCCACAAAATCGAGGCTCACCATCTGCCAGGGCCGGGACACGTCCGGGCGTGTACCCATCAATCCCGCCGGGGCTCGCTGCTCCGGCTTCTGCGCCGCACATACTCCACAACGCCGGACATACTTGGCAACGTCTACATACATCTTAGGCCACGTGTAGCGCTCTCGAAGTCGCCAATACACCTTATATCCACCAACATGACCTGCTCGAGGGTCATCATGGTACCGACCCAACAGTGCAGCCCTACGATCCCCCGGAACCACCAACTTCCACTCCTCGCCCACGTCCGACACACCCAAATGCGCCGACCGAACATGCTTGTACAGCAAGCCCCCCTCGACTCGCCACTGCGGATACCGGTGCAAAGCTCTCTCGACGCGGGCAATCATGCCAAGATACCAAGGGTCCTTTGTCGAGGAAAAGTCGAATCCAGCGGGGACGAGGTGCACGGCATCCGTCAACACGGGCACCGCTCGAGACAAACAGTCCGGGACAACCAAATCACGTCCCTTACGATGCACAATGTCAAAGTCGAAAGGCTGTAGCCTCACGGCCCATCTTGCCAGACGACCAGTCGGGTCCTTCAGACGATTCAGCCAAACGAGCGAAGCATGGTCGGTAACCACCGTGAATCTCGTTCCCTCCAGGTAGTGGCGCAGCTTCTCCACGGCCCAAATCACGCCTAGGCACTCACGTTCAGTGGTAGAGTAATTCCTCTCCTGGGAAGTCAGAGAGCGTGACAGAAAGGCAATCACTTTTTCCTCACCCTCAAGGCGTTGTGTGAGGACGGCACCGAGACCATATGCGGAGGCGTCTGTCTGCAAAGTAAAAGGCCGCTCGAAATCAGGACACGTTAAAATAGGCGCCGTCACCAAATACTGCTTCACGGAGGTCAGAGCCCGATCACATTCCGGAGTCCAGTCAAATTTTACGCCCTTCCGGGTAAGCTGGGTAAGAGGTGCCATTACGGAAGCGAAATCGGGTACAAAGCGTCGGTACCAACTAGCCATCCCGGCGAAGCGACGAACCTCCGACACCGTTCGCGGGGCGGGAATATTTAAGATGGCCTCTACCTTCTCCGGATCCACGCGGAGTCCATGCCGGTCCACGATGTATCCCAAGTACTTAAGTTGTGGCCGGCAGAATTGGCACTTCTCCCGGCTAACTGTCAAGCCGGCAGTCCGTAGCCGATCCAAAACCTTCTCCAGTATCGCGAGATGGGTGTCGAAGTCCGGGGAGATCACCACAATATCGTCCAGGTAAACCAACACATGGGGCTCCAAATCTGCTCCCAAAATACCGTCAATCAACCGCTGCCAAGTGGCCGGGGCGTTGGTCAACCCCATCGGCATCCGCCGAAACTGGAACAGGCCGCGTCCGGGAACCGTGAAAGCCGTAAACTCTCTTGAGGAGGCTGCGACAGGCACCTGCCAGTAGGCCGACTTAATATCCAATGAGCTCAGGTACCGGGCGTTTCGGAGACGGTCTAAAATAGAAGAAATGTAGGGCAAAGGATACGCGTCCTTCTTAGTAACCTGATTGAGGCGCCGAAAGTCAATGCAGAAACGGTAACTTCGGTCCTTCTTCGGGACGAGAAGAACAGGGGACGACCACGCGCTCCTGGAAGGCTCTACCACTCCCTGCTCCAGCAACTTTGTCAGCTCCTCATCAATGATCCTCTGCTTGGCGGGCGAAACAGGATAGTATCTAAGCTTTATGGGAGGGGAATCCGTGACAATCTCATGCTCTACGGACGTAACCGTACCCAGCGGGCAAGATCCCACCGACGGAAAGGTCCGACCGACCAACTCATCCAAGGCGGTACGCTGCGCCTGCGTTAGCTCGTCACCAGCCTGCACGTCGCAAAGATCGGCCAACTCCTCGCCGAATCGCCAGACGTCCTGCCGAAGATCCGGGACAATACCCATCTCCCGCCAGAAATCCATACCTAGGATCAGCCTATGGGGAAGGGAAGGAACCACCATAACATTCAACAGGCGAGTTTTATTCAGCAGAGTGAAAGGGACGGCCACGGTGCCCAATGAGGAGCAAACCTCCCCGTTCGCCACAGCGCAACTCCGTCGCGAAGCACAGTCCAAAGTCAGTCCCAGAGCCAGCAACAGTCGATATCCGGAGTCCCCAACAATCGTATGGGTTGCTCCAGAATCCAAGAGGCCGAGCATATTCTGCCCCAAAATGGAAACGTTCAAGTACGGTCGGCAATCACCGGAAGCGTGGGAAATTATATAGTCTATAAGTATTTTATGGGCAGGGTCCTTGGTCCGGGAAGAATGCTGGGAGGGTGGCTGACGACCACTCAGGCCCTCCGATCGGGGTTTTCCGACCGCGGCGAACACTTAGGGCAAGTATTTGTCGTAACATCCGGCTGCCCACAGCGATAACACCAAATGCCACCCTGCTTCAGTCGACAATCCCGGGCGAAATGACCAACCTTGCGGCAACGGAAACACTCCAGTTGTCGCGCCCCCGGTGGGGGTCGAACGGCAGGCGACGACACGGCGGCAGTCTCCGAACAGGAATAAAGACAGGCCAACTCGGGCTCCACACATTCCCGACTCTTCCCAGGAGGTGCATGGTAATGATCGGCTCGATACTTTTTTGTCTCCAGCTGCAAGCATTCGGTCTCCAACTCCTCGACGGTACGGACTGACGGCAACTGCATAAGGTAAAAGGGTGCCAGATTCTTCTTTAGTATGTCCAGTTGGACCTCCCGAGACATCCGCCCATAGCGGTCAAACAAAGCCTGCATGCACGCGAGATACTCGACGATAGGTTCCTGAAGTCCCTGGGTTCTACCCATAATCTCCTGGAACAGACGACTCTTATAGTCCGGAGGCAAATAGTGCTTCATCAGAAGATCTGATAACTCCCGCCACGTGCTACACTTACGTATCGCCGACCGATACCACAATAGTGCCTTGCCCTGAAACAAATCCAACGACGATCGAAACAAATCTGCCTCGGTACATCCTCGCGCTCTCCGCAACTCGGTCACTCGATCCAAAAAATCCATCACGGACATCGACCTTGGGTCACCCGAGAAATGCACATTCCACTTATAGACAGGGACAACGTAATCCCTCGACCGGAATGGCGATTGGGACGCACCGGTGACACGCGCCGCGGTCTCGGGTTCCACAACCTCAGAGCCGCTACTAGAACCAGACTCCTCGCCATCCAGCGCCGTATCCAACAAGCCCTCACTCACATCCAGATCCCGAGAACGATGTCGGCTCCTCCGCAAGCGAGTCAGCAACGCGGACACCTTCGCCAGCCACGCACTACGCTCCCGGATGACCTCAGCATCCCCGGTCGCCGTGGAAATTCCACCCACTCGGCCCAGCAAATGCAACACTCTCGAACAACATCGCTGATGCGCAGGACTAACCCGATCATCGCCCAACCCCGTCACCAAGGTATCCAATTCCTCAAACTTCGCAGCAATGGCATCCAAGTCCTTCTTGGCATCAAACTCGTAATCCGAGTATCGAACCGCGCGTCGAGCCTGCTCCAACCTGGTCAGCGACCTCAGGCTTGCCCGCATATCGACCACCGTCATCTCGGTGGGGTCCATCCCGCGGGAACGAAGCTCATATTCTAATTCATCCTTCTTCAGATGGTGTAACTTCATGGTGGGAGCGGACATAGTGACGGACTCAAACCACACACTGGCCAGCTAAATGAAACCAAGTCCCGAACCAATGAGACCAGGTCCCCAACCCGTGAAACAAGGCCAAGATTGAAAACAAGGCGGGAGAAAAAAAAGGAGAGAGAAAAAAAAAAATATACAACCCAACCAGCACAGGTCACCACCCAATTAGCTCCTCCTAATTAATGATTAATGGCCCCACGTTGGGCGCCAATGTAACGCCTTTTTTTTTCACAAAAATACCAAAGACCTAAAGTCGCCGAAGAAACACCAAAATACCTCGACTTCTACCAAACCTGTGCTGCTCATGCGTTTCTCCCGGATGCTCCGGCCAACCAGGGAGGTGGTCGTGGGACAGTAACCAAACGGTTCCTTGATACGATGTTCTAGGGCGCCACGTCAGTCTTAATCCGTTGGAGAAACAGCACTCGACTACGAAAGGGCAGCTGAAATAAAGGCAACACAGGGAACAAGCAAAGTAAATGTATCTTCAACCAATTTATTAGCCTCCAAAAGTCAACGATGATATCGCCAATATAATCTGCATCGGTATACAGGTACACAATAATTCGTGGTACAGCCAAAAAGTACCACGCAGATGCTACGCCGAAGGCTTGCTTATAATTGGGAATGCACACAAACAAAACAATAAAAACTCAAACAATTCAACACACTTAAGGGCTTCGAGCCCAAACCGCAACTCGTAAAGATAAAAAAATAATAATAGCGACCGACACGAAGCTTGGCCAAACCGCGTCGCGACTCGCTGTAGATCTGGGTAAAATCCCAAGACAATTACCGCAACCGTCTATGTTGAAAAGTTGATAACAAACAACATTAATATAAAAGGCAATCAATAACCAAGACGGCAACCCGTCCCAAAAGGAAATTAAATTCCCATCGGCACTCAACTTGGCTAACAAACGGCTTCCGTTAAAAAATCTTGAACGATCAAAGGAAATTATACCTGTGGATAACAGTTATCCGAATTAAATTCAGAATCCCCAAAGATAAATACTGTAACGGGTAATCAAAATTACGAGTACGTAAGGCAAACTCGAAATTAAAGAAAAAGGTAATTAAGAACACAGACGGGTTGAGCACCGATGGTCCGAGCGATATCTTCGGATAATTAAACACTTAACAATCAATAACACTGAGCTGAAGGCTCCGGAATGGACAACGATTACTAAATCGTAGCCACACTAATCTACTACTAATCAAATGCGCCACCATAAAAAGGTGTGCGAGCGGAAGGCTCCTCGACGGGTAACGATTACACAATCGTAGCGATACTAACTACTAATCAACAAAAGGCACAACCAAAAAAAAAGATATACGAGCTGCCTGCTCCTTCGAGGGACAACGAGCGTCCGCCACAGCTGATCGGAAAAATATAGGACCTCTGACCTTTATCCGGAGCTTCGAGACACTGTTTGCCACCTACAGACGCTCCGATGCTAGCGTTGGATCCTCCACGACGGATAATAATCACCGCACGTGCCGGTCCCGTCACGGTGCCACCAACTCCGACTCGATATACTTCGAAAAGGTCTCGTACTAGATGTCGAAGGACCTACGCAGGGTCTCTTGCCTCGTACCAGGTGACTACTGACTTACGAAGGGTCTCTCGCTTCGTGCTAGGTGACTACGAACGTTCGAGGGGTCTCCGGCCTCGTATTAGGTGACTACTGACTTACGAAGGGTCTCTCGCTTCGTGCTAGGTGACTACGAACGTTCGAGGGGTCTCCGGCCTCGTATTAGGTGCCTAAAAAGAGGAAATAGTCGTAGAATCGACCCACCAATTGCCACCAGACAATCTCATCGAATCTAAAGAGAGCTTACCCAAAAATAGATGGACACTGGGCCTACGTGAACGTGATAGAAGTTCGTTTAAATCCGCACAATGGCGTGGTGGCCAGATTTCCACTAAATCAACAACCTGGACACCTGTTGAAGCCTGGTCGAGATAAATCCGCACTACGGCGATAAGGGGGACCTCCAAACTACCAAAATCCTCTCCTATAATTCTCAACGGGCTTCCAAAAATCTATCACACGTGTACACTCCAAGATGATTGACAAGACAAGACGCCGGAAAAGCACGCTGCAAGCCGCACTACGGCCACGAAAAATAACGGCCGGAAACGCAGAAAAAACGGAAACCTAGAATTTCTGTCGGAATAGGGAAGCCAAGGGAAAGTTAAACCAAGTAACAGCGGCGAACTATAGTACAAAGTGAACAACGATTTTGCAAGACAAAATTCCGTGAATCCAAACAGTAAAAACCGTGGGATCTAATTAAATGTAAATGACGGGGGCGTGGCCTCGGCAATTTTGCGCGCGGAAACCCGATGCTAGCAGCGTTTCACACCCTGCCGAGTTCCTGCCGAGCTCCACCAAGTTGCCCTAGACAGCGATAGATGGCGCTACCCATACGGAATATCAAACAAATCACGCAGAACAATTCGCCGCGTTACAATTTTAAATTGCAGATGTGATAAAATGTTCTATTTAATTTTAAAAAAAATTAAATTATGCGGGAAAGCAGTACTTTAGGTAATGACTTAATTGGTTTAATTGTTAATGTAGGTGTAGAAGCACTTATTGATAGAAAAATCGTTTTTACTTTATCATACGCAGTAAGATAAAGTATTGTAATCATGCCAAACTTAGAGCTGAAAAGCTTTTGGTTGAAAGAGGTCCAAAGGAACTGGTAGTTTATTCTAAGCCTTTTTGAAAGATTTTTCAAATGAGCCGCCATTTCTGTAATTTTGACAAAATAGTTAATTCATAAATTAAAGTAGAAGAAATTTTGTATAATTTATGCCTGACATTTTTTGGTATAATTAATAGTTTAGCTTCAAGAGCAAATTCTATTTGATCGAGATCGATCGCATCTGCATTGATATGAAATTACATAGTAGCCAGGATTTTGACAAATATTTTTTTGTGTTGCCACATTCGAAAACAGCTGATCTCATCAGAGGTTGGAGAACCACTATGGAACGTTGCCGCTGTAGTGCGGCAAATTATAAAATACAAATTTCAAATAAAATAAGATCACCAATTTGATTGTTTGTTGATAAGAAATATCAACCCGTCTTTATATCTAATTCTAAAAACGATAAATTGCGAAAATTATAAATAAAGTATAGCGATGAGTGTAGTTTTATTTTAGTATGTTGGTAGGGATGTGTCATGAACAAATATAAATCTGTCAGAATTTGAATTACCTTTTTAAGGTGCGTTTTCATTAGTGATAATGGCAGTGGTAGCAGACGCCGTTATAGTATTTCCAATAGAAAATTGCTAGTGACTCATGTTTATGTACATGCAAACTAATATGTGTCATTATCACGATATGTAAGAAATACTATAATTTCGTATTCTACCACCGCCATTAGCTACCATTACCTACCAATCGGAACGCACCTTTAAACTTGACGTTTCGTCAGTGTTACCAGCCTAGCATTTACTATACAGAAATCATTTATTTATTTTTTTTAAATACGTATTTCTTAAAAAGCAACACAATAAACGTTGATGTCGCTTCTGCCAAAAACTAGATAACGCGAGTCGCTCACATGCGACGGCGACACTCCGCCTTCGGTGACGCGCCGCATCACCGCTCGTCGCGCTATTCCGTACTTTCGGCATTTGTGACATAAATAACTATTATTCTAATGATGTAGTGTAGGTAGTGTCAAATGCTGATGCTTTGACAATACCTACGATTTATCTTAATAGAATAGATTCTCATGCAGCTAAACTATTAATATTATATATTGTATGATAAAGTCATGTGCCTGGCCACATCAGATTTTTTATGAATAAGACTCGTTATCTCTGCAATGGTTTATATTAGCACTAGTGTGTACTAGTACTTTTTTCTGCAGAACGATGCGTAGAATTCAAAAAAAGAAATAGATACAGGCCCTCCGTTTCATTTAAAAAAAATTACTTTCTTAAATAAAACTGTTTGCTTTATTTTGCTGCAGATTATGACCACCCTATACACAATTTGGATATGGTAGGTAATCATGATAATACAACACTTCATACTTAATAATATTCTAAACGTGCAAAATAAAATTAAAAGCAGTTATAGAAATATACAGTTTTTCTTAGACTACCGTTTTTCCATAAAAATGCCAATAATTCAAAAAGTATAAAGTTCAGTGTAGGTAATGTTATGTTTCATTGGCGTAACATTTAGCGAGGAATTGAAAATTGTGCCGAATTATAAGTTCTTCCATTTAAAAAAATATAAGTTTGGGTTGGTACTACCTTATGGAACAGCCAGTATACACACTAATAACTACAAAATGTGCGCCTTGGCGTTCTGTATATCCGAGTGAAATCAGTTTTTAAATATCATTAACAGAGGCACAATCTTCCGAGATCGCACTGTTGAAACATCCTGTATGTTATTATTATTACTATTATTTCACTATCAGCAGCAGGTGGATGAATCCGATGAGACTGCCGAATTTATTTGAACAGCTATAACATTTTTATAATAACGTCACAGTGGTTTTTTGTTATCACATTCATTAGTTTCTGAGTCTATACTCTATACAGAGTAGTGAAGAAGTAGTGTTTTTATGATCGCTCGAGTGTTCGTCTAAATATAATATTTTTTATAAAATAATGGTGACATACTTTTTTTAAATGCATTCAATCTGCGTTCAAACTGACGGTATGGGTGATAACAATACCCTACTGCACATACGTGCGGGGCGCTCATGGACTGTAACCGATGTGTCCTAAAGTCCGGTGTCTAGTTATAACCAGGAAGTAGTTATTTTTTTTTTTTGGGATGTTGCCATGTGCACGAAGCCAGTGGCTTGTCTGTGCGGCAATCGGGAGACGGAGTATTTAAAAAATCCCCTGCCTAACCTGGGCTTGAACCCTGGACTTCTGAGTGGAAGGCATTCGCCTTATCCACTCGGCCATTAATTATTAATATTAAAAAATATTATTAATTATGTTAATTTCATTACAGGGACCGAAATATTGACAAATCCTTCAGTTCGCAATCGTCGACACCGTATAAGCAACGTTGCAATACCCTACCAGCCAAAGACCTAGCGAGAATTTCGCAAATTTTCACCAATGAATCAGACTACATGGTGATGAGTCCCACAAAGATTAATAAACTGGTCGACAAGAACGAATGTCACTATGTTCCCATGTCGCCCATAGCTAACTTTAAAAACAATATTGAGAGTTGCTATATGGTAATGAGTGGCAAGAAAAACTGAAGAAGTGAAGAAGTCGCAATGGGCTCACTATCAACGGCCAGTATTTTCACGTATACCTAATTTATTGACTGTGTTACGCGTTTTTTGTTTTGTCATTCGCGAAGACTGACTTTAGAGGAGGTTGTAATTTTAATTTTATTACATGATGTGCGAAGAATTAAATAAATTAGATAGAAAATTTGTTAACTTTTAGGTATCGTGTGTAAAATTTAACAAAAGAAACAAAATTAGACATAATCGCACTTTTAGTCTATTAGAAATCAATATTACGTTTGTAATAGCGAATTGACTTGCTGCACCAGTGCTACATTATGTTAAACTAGTGCAGTAAATCAAATTCACAATAATATGAATTCAGTTGCACTGTTTAAAATATCAAAATTGGGATAACAACTATTAGTCCGTCATGAATAAATATTACGTTTCTAACTTTTTATATACCTAGTGTGTTTTCTATTTATTTATAGATTATTTAAACATCCTGTACAGTAATAAGTATTAGGGCTATCAATTATATGAATATTATTTGATTAATCTACAAATTTGTAGGATTATTTGAACGGTTAGGTCATTTTCTAAGAAAATATTGTGAACGCATTTGGAAAATTAAAGAATTTGAAACAAGAAATGAATGTCACAAAAGACCAACTAAATTATCATCAGATCATCTTGTCTAAAGACTGAATGAACAGGTCATTCTCATTAACTTGTCATCAATGAATTATTCTAAATTTTTTAAATAGCATATCTTTAGGTGTTGCATATCGTTTTTGTGCCATATATTCGATAATCGCCTTTGAAAAGTATCGACATCTAAATTTGTGTAAGTACAAATTCACTCAACATTGCTCAACTTTTAACAACGGTGATTTATATACGTTAAGAAGCATGCACTAAATGTATGCTTGGGAAAAAAGCTTATTTATTAACACTGACTGTGTATTGAAAACTGCCTTGCTTGCCTTCCTATCGTTATTGTTTCTCAATAAAAAACAAAAATATAAAAAAAATGATTCGTTAATATTTACCATTACTTTTAGGTAAGTTAATTTATTATTATACATATGTTTTTCTTCTCATATTTATTATATTTTATGTTACTTTGTATGCGATTTAACATCGAACGGACATTATAACTCTACAGGAATTCTTACACGTAGATGTATACATATACAAGATATTTTTCATTTATAATATTTATAATGTCTGATCTCAGAATTTGTATTTGTTTTTATTTGAGCATTTTTGACAAAATAGTTATAGGGTTTTCTTCTTTTCTTTGTCTGTATATATCGTAATGCAATAAATCAATTTGATTCTCAAATGAGCGCTAGGTGTTGTCACTGACAGAGGAGTCAAATTCTTCGATGTGTTGTTATCAATGTTTATATATTTTCTACTCCTTTATGTATTATTTTGTATTGCTTAATAAAAAAAATCGTATGCTATTCACTGTGTTTTATTTAGTATTTGGTGGTATATATTTAGGATAAAATTTTGTTTAAATTACCTTCTATAATATCAATCTTTTGAGAATAGTTATGAGCAAATACCCGCTATTTACTTTATTGGTATTAAATAAATACCAAACTAATATTTGAAAACAGCAGACTTTTACAATTTGTCAACATGAAAAAAAATTAACTAAAAATTAAATATATATAATAATTATAAATACTTAATTTATAATGTATAATAATTCAATTTAAAAACCTAATACAACAAAATTATGCTCATAACGATGATAAATAAATACATTTGGCTCTAATTCCACCAACAAGAGATATAGAGGCTGAGGAAACAGTACAGGGACACCTAAATAACTTCTGAAGGGTTGTGGTTCGGTTTGATGATGCTCTGAATTAGAGCGGAAGCGCTATCTTTCTATCAATAAAAAGCCATATCAAGGAAGAAAACTACACCTTTTTTACCTTCCTCTTGAGTTAATAGTACCAGATCTCTATCGGAACTCTAATCTAAACATCAAAATTAAAGTTGACAATCAAATTATGACCGACAGCAAATTTATTGCAAACGAATTCAATGCTTATTACATCAACATGGGGAACCAATGTCCGACACCCAAGATTCAACCACAGTTTACAGAAACCAAATCAGAATTCATCCTAGATACTGCCACTTTGCTAGAAATTGAAGAGGTTATTGATGGATCATGTTCATGGTGTAATGAAGATTGCAAAACCATACATAGGCAGACCGCTAACGCAGATCATAAATAAATAATTTAAATATGGCATATACCCAGAACAACTTACACCATCACAGATAGTGCCAATACACAAGGGAAAATCTAGGGAGGGCGTAGCAAACTATCGACCATTTGCACTTCACTGCACATTGTCCAGGATCGGCTAATGAGTTTCCTCAGAGACAATAAAATCTTAGTGAAATAACAGCACGGCTATCAGAAGGGGAAGAGCAACAAAAGTGCAGCTGAAGAAGCCATACAAGCAATCCTGGACGCTCTTGAAGAGAAGAAAATCCTTTGTCTTTTCTTTGAGCTTTTGACACCATCAGTGACAGCATCTTTTGACTTTCTGAAGATCAAACTTCACTATATCGGGATTACTGGACGACCAAACGATTGGGTAGATTAGTACCATAAGGCTCGTACGCACACGGATGGTAGTTAAGGTGGGCTTCGAAATGAATACTAAAATTTTGCAGTAAAAAAAATTTAATGGTATTCGCAAAATACTCAAGAATGTACTGTAAAACTTTGAAATAAAATTATTGCAGTTTTTCAGAAAAAAAATCCTAGTTTTCCTATTTTCTTTCATCTACACGAGGCTCCCCCCTTAAGGGTGTTACTTAAATATTAAGACAAAGTTAATATGCGCTATCACAGTAAATATGGGTGGTATAAAAACATTGGATCGCTATTATTGTGTTCTCACCTTATTATAATTCTTGTATTCTTGTTGACTATACCTCTCCCCATCATCTCCGGCATTCTTGTGAGATCATTCTGGCAACCCTAATGATATGGGTTTTCCAGGACAGACAAAAAACGAATGATATACTTGAGGCCACATTCTGTAAAGCGCATAACTTTGTGATAAACTTGAAAAACCTGAACATACAAACTCATGCCAGTGCAGCACTGGTGCAGTAAATCCAAGACTCTGTTAAATTTTTCTTTTTTTTTTAGAATCAGTATGATTTTGCTTAAAGTTCCACTGTATTCTTGTCGACTATACCTCTCCCCATCATCTCCGGCATTCTTGTGAGATCATTCTAGCAACCCTAATGATATGGGTTTTCCAGGACAGACAAAAAAGGAATGAAATACTTGAGGCCACATTCTGTAAAGCGCATAGCTTTGTGAAAAAGCCGAACATACAAACTCGTGCCAGTGCAGCACTGGTGCAGTAAATCGAAGACGCTATGTTAAATTTTTCTAATTTTTTAGAATCAGTATTATTTGACTTAAAGTTCCACTGCGAAGGGTTATAATAATACAGTCAATTATTTGATAGATTTTATTAATAAAACCATCAAACAAAATTATAAATTACAATGAAAGAAAAAATATATATACAACAGTATAAACAAAACAAAAACTCTAGCATTTGTCTACATTACGAATAAAAAACTACTGTCGTTTCTTGGCTTTGGTGACTTTTTTGGTGTTTGGTTGCGGGTTCGGTTGATTGCCCGAAAAAAAATTGGTCATGAAATCGCTCATCGAAACATCGGGCAACTTGGTAAGGCTGCCAAGAGTCTCCATCTCCTTTTTAGTCTCTGGATCATTCATCATCTTTGGCAGGACCATTACAAGCGCCAACGGTAACAACATCATAAGAACCATCGGGTTAAATATGACATCCGTGACTCGCCACTGCTCACGTACTTGAAAGTATTTTGTCCTACCATAAGGTTTCATACGCAATGGATAAGGCACTTGGATCACCTGCGATGTCTGAATGTGGTTCACTTTCCTCGCTCTGTATTTGCCCTTCGAATTTATTTCGACACGAATTGGTTCGTATGTCAATTCAGAATTTAGAGCTTCGACAACGTATGATCCATACGGTAAGTTGTGGACGATAAATGAACCATCTTCCTTCACAAACGCTAGGTTTTCACCTCCGTTCACTTGGATTTTTGTGTTTGCTTGCCAATTTGATTGAGTAAATGGTTGCTCTAGTGGGTATATTTTCCCTTCAATTATATACCGCTCTTTATCATCCTCTTCTGAACTTGCAACGCTAGTATCGGCATTTATGTTTATTACTAATACCGCCGCAAACAAAAATACGAACGCATAACGTATAAAATACATTTTGTTATTAATTATTGACAATTTTCATTACTCGACTGAATTTTGGTTAGCAATACTTATGCGACATCTACAATGATCTGCATCCGTGAAACTAGCCAGTAGTTACAGGTTTCTACAACCATTTACAACTAAAGCAATAATATTAATAAGAATCTGTAATCATAATACATTTTATCCTACTTTTGCTATTATACCTTGTAAGAAATACAAGAATAAACATGGAACAATTTTAATCATCCAATATGTATAATTTACAGTGTAATCGCATCCATAGGTAGTGGCGACATCTATGCACTTTATATGGAACGAAAAGCTAGCGAATGTCAGCGTGCGGCTTGATTTACTGGGCAAGATGGCCAACAAGCATACAAGAAATCCCCTTGTGAAACTACCTGTTCAGGTGTGATGTCACGACGCAGGCGCGGAAACATTCAAAACTTCTTCAGTTGGCATCCAACTTTCGCGTGGAAGGTGTGTGCGTGGTTATCGGCGTAATAACATGTTCGCTATTAAATTCTGACGGCGATATGACGCGGTAACGTGATAAGGATAGATAAAACTCTGTGCTTTTGTTATCAAACTGATATGTGTTATTATTGATGAGAAGAGAGCTTTTTATGTTTACAAACATTGCACCTTGAAAGGCGCGCGGACCGCGGAACGAAAACAAAACAGCGTCGACACGGATATTCTCAGGTAAGTTGAATTAATTGGGCGTCAACCGCTGCGGTGGGAAGGATTTTTGGTTACCCGGATTTTTTTTCACAGTTTGGTTTTTAAGAAATGTAAAAAGGGCATATGAGTGCGTTTCATTACTGGGTTTGGGCGTTTTCGCGTCACCGCTGGAATGTGCAGGTGAATGAGTCATTTTGTATAGCTAATATGAATATCGCTACGTTTATTTACATCAGACGTCTTTTTAGATTTCTTTGGTTTGTCACACTGGCCACTCGACCACAGC
Organism: Melinopterus prodromus; assembly: GCA_964023965.1. Classification (NCBI taxonomy): domain Eukaryota; kingdom Metazoa; phylum Arthropoda; class Insecta; order Coleoptera; family Scarabaeidae; genus Melinopterus; species Melinopterus prodromus. The sequence continues at coordinate 51,861,318 of OZ030391.1, read as the reverse complement.
TTCTAGTTTTTATAGTTCAAGCAAAATGACAAAATGTTTCTACATTAAAAAAATTAAATGGGAAGTGCTGATTTTTGAAGATTTATCACTGGAAGTGATTATGGTTACCCGTGATTATAATTAGTCGTAGACATTTCTTGTAGATAATTTAATTAATAGTAAGCGATAAGTAATTGTCTAAAAATTAATACATATTAACATTGCTTTCATGGTTTCTTGGTATCTTCTGCAATTGTTACTGTAAGACGCCAACGTAATTTAACCTCTGGGACCTTTTAAAAATACATCATCGTTAATTCACACTATGTAGGTATGACTAACCCAGCCTAAGCCATTAAAATTTTCGAGAGGTCATTTTTTGCGCCCAAAGTATTATTTTTCCATGTCAGAGGGACATAGGGCGGTAATTTTGTACACAGGTTTATGCAATAAATAACATCCTTCATAGTTTTAGATAGTTACTTCTCCAAAGTGAGGGGGTTGCCTTCGGGGTTTTTGGTGTAGATAGGAATTAGCATTTCAAGACCTACATAATATATTATATTAAATTTGATGTCATAGTTGAAATTTAATGTACAAAATATTATATGAAGGGTTAAAATCTTTGTAATGTAATTAGATACATACGTATACGTGTTAAATAAATATTTTTATCTACGACGCGCATATAATAAGTTCATTGCATACGTATCTATGACTATACATATAATCCCCATCATTATAGGTACGCGCCAATGATTATAATGACTAGTGTTGTATAATAATGACAGTTCGTTCAAATAATGACCTCGTTATTTGAACGAACTGTCATTATTATACAACGCTAGTATCAAAGTCAGTCAAAACCTACGTGGATGACAGTTATTTGACAGGTCGCCCCGCCATCATTGACAAATACATTTAAAATATTATGCATAAAATGGAATTTATGAGTCGTAGAAAAAACGTCGTATTTGACTCGCACATAAAGGATATAAATCGCTCGCATGATTACACGCACGCCTACGGCTCGCGTGTAAACTTCATGCTCACGATTTATATCCTTAATTATGTGCTCGTCAAATAATATACTATTATCTACGACTCACATATAATAAGTTCATTGCATACGTATCTATGAGTATACAATCCCCATCATTATACGCGCCAATGATAATATTGACACTAGCGTTGTATAATAATGACAGTTCATTCAAATAATGACCTCATTATTTGAACGAACTGTCATCATTATTCATTATACAACGCTAGTGTCAAAGTCTGTCAAAACCTACGTGGATGACAGTTGTTTGACAGGTCGCCTCGCCGTCATTGACAAATACATTTAAAATATTTTGCATAAAATGGAATTTATGAGTCGTAGATAAAACGTCGTATTTGACTCGCACATAACGGATATAAATCGCGAGTATGAAGTTTACACGCGAGCCGTAGGCGAGCGTGTAATCATGCGAGTCATGCGAGTTATATGCTCGTCAAATAATATACTAATTATACTAAGTTGTTTGGCTCATCATTTCCTACAACGGAAAATTATTTGCATTTATACAGGATGTTGCATTTAGCCGTGAACAAAAAAAAATATAATTCAAATAGCCCATATTTGAACTATATTTGATAAAACCGAAAGACGTACAAGTAATTTTTACAAGTAATGTACAAGTACAAGTAATGTACAAGTAATATGTTCATGACTAGAAATTAAATATTTAAATGGCCCAATTCCTTATTCATCTAAGAAGTTGCACTGATTATTTTATTAATTTTGAACAATAAATAACTTGAAAGCGCGTTTAGAACTGGGTCTTAATACCCCTGTCCTTTTTTGTATACAATAATCGTTTTATTTAAAATGCAAACCGTTAGTCTACTTGCATAATAAACATGCATGATGTATGAATTCTAATGTTATCCAACTTACAAAAAAAAATTATTGGCATGAATAGGAAAATAAATATGAAAATTGGACTCGATCAAACAATCTTTTGCCGTGACTATTCTTGAAAGTATATATTATTAAAAAAATTAAAAAAATGCAAATTTAAGATGCAACAGCAAGTTATTATTGATATAGAGTTTAAGTTTTGTTTATTATGGTGTTTTTGTTTGACTTTGACAACTTTACCTTTTAAACCGACAATTTTGGTTTTCTACGTATAAGGTAAAATTTAAAAACGTTGATCAATTTTCGGGGTAAAAGTGTATTTTACGTGTATTTTAGCGGTTTCTTACTGATAGGATTTGATAACTTTTGGCTAGGGCATTTTGATCGGGCAACTAGCGCTTTTTACATGAATCCTGGGATCCCGGGATTTCAAACTCTTTAATCCCGGAATGCTGGGTTCAGTATATTGCCAGTATATTAGCCACAAGAAACGTAATAAAAATTACACCTAAACATCGGAATATACCTTTTTTAATTTATCATTCATTGAACTCCGGTGGAATGGAACCTTTTATACGATTACAATACTTTATCATACTGCGTATGATAAAATAAAAAGACTAAGGTTTACTTAAGTTAAAACTTACTTAAGTTTAAACACTCTTTTGAAGTTTGTAGGGATCAGAGCTCCGCCGGTATAAATTCGAAGGAAATAAAATTCTATTTTATTTTGACACCTTATTTTTGTTATAAAACATTATTTGGCAGAAAACATGTGAGCTCGGATTCGTATTATCCAGAAAGAAATCGACTAAAATCGCCATGCATTTACCATTTACAAAATGTATCTTCATCAGAGTTGTCAGTCAGTGTTTTCCGATTTTTAATTACCCCTATCTAAAAAAAAACCCTAAAACTAAAAAATTTTAATCAGAAAAAAATTGCATTAAGATCCGAAAAAAAACCTGTACTAAATAGTAGAGAATAGCATATTTCGTCACATTAAAAAAATAAGTACCTTTAAATATGTAGGTACGTTTGTTTCACGTCAATCGAATTATTTATTACAAAGTTATGGCGTGACGCGTCATTTTGTACAACCTGTATAAAATAAAATCAACATCAAAATTGAACAACTTTTGGTTGCTTGGTTCTTAAATTAAAGCCAACAGTTATAATAACATGACGAAGAATTAAAAAAAAATACGTATTAGAACGCTTTTATCTGCGAAACAAAGGCGTAACACGCTTAACTTTTTTTAATTATTTCTTTAATAAATGCAAAAATCCGTAAATTCTCAGATTCAGTCAGATTTTTCAAAACTATCAGTAATCCGCCATTAGACGGAAAATTGTACATTCGTTATCTTTGATGTGGTGTATTGATTTTAAGATTCTCTGAATGTTTTGCGACTAAAACGCAAGTGGTAAAGGAAATGTTCCATTTGAATGCTCAACCCTGACGTAAAACCTACATTTATTTATAGTTCTATTATTACTTGAGCATTGTCTTTTAAATTACCCAGGAGATCAGTTTGATTATAGACTAAATTAAGACCCAATCTTTAAAATAAGGCGAACAAGAATCACAAGACCGTTGCGGAATGAGAGCGGACGAGCAGACATGAAAGAATTCAAAATAGAGCGGAAAATAATTCTCAGAATGTGTGTGTAGTATCGTTTGCAGAGGCAATTTTGGTTCTACTAAAAATAACTTTTGCAATAAGAACCCCAACGATCTCCCGTTTATTATTCTTGCTAACGCTAAAACGGCAGAGATAATGAAATAGCGGAATATAAAGGAGAAAATTAGACTCGGTTGTGGGACATGTCATTCAACCCTACATTATTGCAATTACAAACAATTGCTGTTTCTGTGTGTATGCGCATAGAATTCCCACAATTCGCGCATGGGTATTATCGCATTTCTCTATGGGCGGTTATTTTGAAACACGATATATATGTAAATAGAAAATAGTGTTAACTTTTCTTTCTACGATATGTTTTGTGCGGATTTTAATCTTAAAATAAACTTTGATGTAAGGTGATCCCATGTTGTGTATTTTTTTACACGCCGTAGTATTTATTGCACAAACTTCCTGCTGTATGAAGAATTTCAAATACTGAGCCAAGCTAACTAAATTCGGGAGATGACATATTTTAATATGTAATTAAGTAAGATTTATTAAGTTATTAGTTCCTCATCTAAAACAATCAATCTTGATTTGTTTACTTCTGCATCGGAAAAGTGTGATGTAGAAGTATACAATATATGTTATAATTTTATTATTAACTCATCAATGATAATGGTTAATTTTTTTAATAATTAACATCAATCTAATGAATAAATAAAACCAATTCATACACCATAAACGGGAAAGTCAATTTTTATTGTTGTCTTTTTTAATACCAATTTATCACATAAATTAGTAGATCGTAGGTGACGTAAAAGGTTATCAGAGGACACAGTTAAAATTATTAGAGACATTTACTATAAAATATTACTATGAAATTTTACGTTAGTCGACAGTTACCTAAAAAAACTTGAGTAAGCTTCTTGCTAATGACGGGTCATACAAGACATTAGACAATGGTGTGTTTATCTTGTCCTATCACTAGATAAAAAACAACGCCTTTTAAAACATTATTAGCGCTATTTACAATGGCTGGACTTCCCTGCCTCCTTAGAAACTTTTGAAGAATAGTTGGAAAAACTCGTTTAACGTCAGGTTGTTAATTAAACGTAATGGAACAATATTTTTAGAGCCATCGTCTTGTTTCACAGAGACAGATCTTTTTCAGGTAATTGATACATCACATCACAATCATAGGAATAGTCTCTTACAATGTTAACTGTGTCTTCTGATAACGTTTTACCTGTTTGAAATTCACTACAAAAACCACGAAGTTTAAAATTAATGATGATTTCTCAGAGGGTATGTAAATTTTTGGTCTTTTGTTGGTTGTTTCTAACACAAAATTTTTTGCATTTAGTATCATGGAACTATTATTTCTTCAGGTTCTTTAAATATCATAATTGATTTTTTAAATTTTAAATTTTCCTTGATAATTATAGTGTTTCATATTTATATTGCTGGTTTGCCATAATAGGGGCACAACTAAAAAAAATCTGATGTGGCCAGGCACATGACTTTATCATACCATATATTAATAGTTTAGCTGCATGAGATTCTATTTGATCGAGATCGGCCATGTCTGCATTAAAATAAAACTAGTAGAACTAGACAGATATTTTGATTAGATTTACAGTATGTAATGTCAAAATATCAGCATTTGACACTACCTACTGTCATTAGAATTACAATATCTGACAAATCCTGGCTAACTAGTTTTAATACTATAGTGTTTTAATGCAGTACGAGCGATCTCGATGAAATAGCATTTGCTCATGCGGCAAAACTATTTATTTTTCCAAAAAATGTCATAGTCATAAATTATTCAGAATTTCTTCTACATTAATTTATTACTTAACTATTTCGACGAAATTCCAGATATAGCGGCTCAAAAATGTTTAGGGAACCCAATAGGACATATTTCCGCTAAAATAAAAAAAAAAAAATTCGCCACGATTACTATACTTTGTCATACTATGTATGATAAAGTAAAAACGTTGTTGATTCTGATAATTAATATATTATATTGGCTTCTAGCATACTATATTTTCGGGTATTACCACGTCTTCAGTGCAATCTTTCTTACATTTATTCGCGAAAACATAACAACATTGCTATCCGCACTTTAACTACACATTGACTTTGTGAACACCAAAATGTTTTAATATTGTTTCACATTGCGTACGTGCGCGCGTATTTCTCCTCCTCATCGCATTCTCCATACATTTGCGTGTTGAATTGACGTTTAGCAACCGTTGACGTTCTGAATACAGTCAAAAGCTAAACTATTAATTTTACCAAAAAATGTTATAGACATAAATTATACAAAATTTTCTCTACTTTAATTTATTATTTATCTATTTTGACGAAATTGCGCAAAAGGCGGCTCATTTGCAAAATCGTTGCAAAATGCTAAGAGCAAATGCCCAGTTCCTTTGGACATTTTTGACCAAAAGCTTTTCTGCTCTAAGTTTAGTCATGAAACTTCTAAATATGAACTTTCGGCCCGATACCTTTTGTAGTTTCTCCGGAATCGTCTCCTCAAAAATCGGGGTACACACACACGCACACGCACTCACTCACATACACACACTCACACCTATTTCCGTTAAAATCTCATTTTTTTTTCCGGCACCATTACAATACTTTATTATACTGCGTATGATAAAGTAAAAAGCTATACTGAACAAAAGATAAATTTGAAAAATATGTTTTATCAATTAACGCTGGTTATTTGACGTGGAGAACTCTGTAGAACAATACATATGTTTGTAGATTACATAAAATATATCTTATTTCAAGCCAACATGGATATCTTTTTATAATATAACTGATTATTTTTACCTATCAATTCTAGCATCTAATTGGACTATCCCTAGTTCCAGGGTTTTACAAACATCGATAGCAGTGCCAACATTGGACATCCAATTTTTTTCTGTTCTAATTAAGTTTTTGTCAGTGACATTTCACGTAAAACAAAAATGTATCTACAATCTCGATAACCCATTAATAAATCTCTTTGGGACATATTATTATTATGTTTATACAAACTTCTTATTTTATTGCTAGTAGCCGCCATAACTTCACTTTTGAAAAACTTTGAAGACTACAGTTATTCATAGTTTCTTTTTTCTATTTCACCTTGACCTAGTACCTGTACTTACCTGAACTTCCAAGTTGTGACAGCCCGTTAAAATTTTGTTACTAATTAAGACGTCATCCAACCAACCATCAGCGTCAAAATAATAACCCATCAAATTGGCATAACTGTTTTTTTACGTCAACTCTTACAACGCCAAGTCATCATCATCATCATGGTATACTTTCATAGGATGCAACCGTGGGAGTAGCAATTTTAAACGCAGCGTGTTGGAAATCGTTCCTGATCATTTATTATTATCGAACTAATTCTTTATCGCGTTAAAAACTATTTATTATTATTCTATAGTTATTCTATCGCTAGCTATTTATCATCGGGTGGTGAGATTGGTGCATATAGATATTTTGTTTATAGCATTTATGAGAATATACATATTTTTATAATTCATCAGTTTGTTACCCTTTCTTCTAAAACTACATAACATTTATGTCATGAAATAGATCCCTCCGTCATTTTATTCGAAACATATGTTTATAGAAATAAAAAAACATGCATTCATTGCGTACAGAGGAGGAAATAAAATCTCAATCCACACTTGAATTCATCCGGTTACGTCATTTACATAACGAAGACCGTGGATTCAAGAACCAAAAAAATACGATCATCATCTGTGTCTAATTGGCAATTCTTGTGGGTACATCTGTCATAGAGATGGGCCACATTATTCTGCCGTCCTTTGCGTGCTCGCACAAAACGCGGCCATCGACAACTGCTGGTAAATAAAAATTTGTGCACATATTGTTCGTTGAAGTACGATGTGCAAGAGGGTTGTTGTTCAATAGGAGCAGCTGCTACACATTCGGTTCTACATAATATGTATAGGTAAAATCACCGGTGCTAGGGTAGGGAACACGTGTCACGTGCGGTGTTGTATTACTAATAAGTGGCACACTTTTTAGGCTGGATTTTTGAATCTTAATATGTTTATCCACTATGGTTAATTTGTTTAATCGCTAAATGCAATTTTAGGATTATTTTAACGAGTTACGGGTTTGACATGCCTTGGTGGGAAAGGTCTTAATATGATTATTGTACATGCTACAATTTAGTAGAATAAAGAGAACGAATTTGTAAATAATGTTAGTGAAATGAACTGTTACATACTATTTGGCAAAAGTAAATTTTTAATTAATAGTATGCATGTGTCTTTGATTTCCAGATATTATTAAAATATCACTTTTATTGCATGAAGAAATAAGTGGAATTGGTTCAGTAGTTACAATGTTACGGACAGCCTTTCATTCACAGATTCGTTAGACCGCCAAAATATATGAATGATTACCAACTTATTATAAAATACATATATGTACTATACTTACCTAACTATCGTCATTATTGTTATCTTATTGGTACGAAGATCGAATACATTGTTCTGTTTTCTGTAGATTGTTACCTGTTTTTTTTGCAACGTTGAATATTGTATATAATATTGTAAGTCCTTGTGTCATTCTTTTATTTTAGCCAGGTTAGTAAGTTAGTGTTAAGTACTTAGTATCTGTGATCTGGTTCTCAACAAACATATGTTAAACATGTTTTTATTGTTGTATTAAATATTTTAAAACAGAAATTCAGATATAGGGTGTGTTCTGACCAGTTCTTTTCGGAACTACATTCTGGAGCAGGCTTTAACTTTTACATCACACCAAAAAATAATGAACAGGTGCGTATCAACGTAATGTGCAACCTACGCTAAAATAAGCAACAAATTGTCTACAACTAATTATTAAACCAGTATTTACACGTATAATTTATGGTGGAACAATTTGCATAATTTTATTATGAATCCGATTACATTGACATACAGTGTTCTCTAGACATTTGTAAAAGAAGCAATACACCTTGTAGCCTACAGCGCAGGCTGCAGAGTTAAATATTGATCAAACAACGTAAGACTATTATAATTTTATTTATGAGGTCTTGTTTATTTGGGTAAATTTCAAAAGTAACTCCGCTAAGTTAAATTCTTATTTTGCTGTCTGCCTAGGATATTATAAATAGTAGTGGAGTAGGTCATGACTCTATAGACCAGGCAATAGAGCAAAAAATGACTGAGATCGTGACAAAAATACTAGCAGGAAGCCGACGGTCCCAAGTCACGTGGAACTGTCCGTAGATGTATTGTGATATGTTTCCTACTCACAAATATCATTTCTTAATTTGTTATAAACAAAAAACCTCAAAAAACGTGCTTTTTTTCGTTTTTCGCTTGTAAAAACTGAACCGATAGAAGAATCTTGTTGCGGTCAACAGACCAATTGTAGAGAATGAAAAGGCGAAAAAAATAAACCTTACACCGACTTGATCGCATTAAAACTAACGGAGGAAATTCTGAAAAACGGGAAAAAACTGCGTTTTTTTCAAAATTTCAGAACTCCGCCATTTTTAAAGTAGTAGCGGAGGCTTTTCGCGACAAAGTAGCGATTGATAGGTACTTTGAGTGTGGACAACCCAGGCGTTGTCCGATGATTAGTTTTTGCACAATTGCGATTTAAATATTTTTATGCAATATGGCTCGGCGAGCCTGGATGCGTCGGTGATGGTCCGATTTTAATTTTTTTAACTTTTTTCGAAAGTACAGGTATTGTGCTACAAAACGTCTATTCTGAATTTGCGTAAAATAGTTGCAAAATAGGCGAAAAATGCTTTCAAATAAGACCGAAAACTGCACCGCGCTCCAAAACGGTCGAGTAGTGTGGTAGGCGGCCGACTCGGGGAAACGCGTCTGCTGCCTACCCCCACTACTCGACCGTTTTGGAGCGCGGTGCAGATTTCGGTCTTATTTGAAAGCATTTTTTGCCTATTTTGCAACATTTTAACGCAAAATCAGAATACACATTTTTTAGCACAATTAGTCTACTTTCGAAATACGTTAAATAAATTAAAATCGGACCACCTCCGACGCATCCAGGCTCGCCGAACCATATTGCATAAAAAACAATCAAATCGCAATAGTGCAAAAAATAATTATCGGACAACGCCTGGGTTGTGCACGCTCAAAGTACCCATTAATCGCTACTTCATCGCGAAATACCACCGCTACTACTTTAAAAATGGCGGAATTCTGAAATTTTGAAAAAAACGTAGATTTTTCCGGGTTTTCAGAATTTCCTCCGTTAGTTTTAATGCGATCAAGTCCGCGTAAGGTTTATTTTTTTCGTCTTATGATTCTCTACAATTGGTCTGTTGAGAGCAACAAGATTCCTTCATCGGTTCAGTTTTTACAAGCGAAAAACGAAAAAAAGCACGATTTTTTGAGGTTTTTTGTTTATAACAAATTAAGAAATGATATTTGTGAGTAGGAAACATATTACAATACATCTACGGACTGTTACACGTAACTTGGGACCGTCGGCTTCCTGCTAGTATTTTTGTCACACAAGAATCTCTGTTGCCTGGTCTATCTAATGTAATTAAAAACGATATGTAGGTTTCTTGATTATCTGATTAATAGCGCATATTCATGCACCATTACGATGTCGTTTCAAGTATCTTCCGGAATTTAATGATATTGTTTAACCATTGAATATAAAGCGGACTGTATAAATCCACTGTCATTAATTTATGTCAAAATAGTATGCGTAGGTGAACGTTCCGCATAGTGAACGATCTACATTGACAAACGACTCGATAAAATTTGAATACAAGATCGTTTATTACGTAGTTTTTCCAGAGAAACAATTGTTAGGACAGAAACAGAAATTGCCCTGCGAATGTAGCATAAAATATGCCTAGAAATGCGTACTTTTATCTGAAAATAACCTAATATGTTAGTATAATAAATTCTTTTGATCAACTAACTTAAAACATGTAGGAGGGTATACGCATAATAGAATATTTTTTTTGTAGATGCTTCTTGTATACCACTAATTTGTCATGGTTTTGGTGTAAACTTACTAATGAAATTAATTTGATTATGAAATTAAAGTTGATGTAAAACGTAAATTACTTAGAACTATGTACTAATAATTTCTTGAGTGGATGGTAATCGATTTTTTCGTCGATCGTTTATTTATGAGTATGTTTAGTGAATAGAAAATCATTTATTAAACAGCTCTATAAATGCACGATTTCTATTAATGCACGATTTGTTATAGCCTATCAAACGACTTCATCATAGGCAATCGAACATACGTAAAATGTAAACATTCCGTTATCGTGACCCCACAGTCCAGAACTGTCAGTGTCAAAGTACATAAATGGTCATATAACCTCAAATGACATCGACCAGAAGATACCACCGACGAAAAAATGTTGGACCCAACTCAAATATTAAACTGCGATTACTGATTATTGACAACTAACAGTCTCGATCATTAATCTCTCTTTTTAATATACGTGTTGGTTCAATAACTATTAATGGTCTTGTATCTATTTTAATGGTCTAATTTTATGGTCTTCGTTGATCTCGGTCATTTACCTACTTTTTAGATGCGCCATTATTATAGCAAAATAACGATGTTATAGAAAGAAATACATTATCAGAGAAAATCTCCTGGGAAAATGAAAAGTAATTGAAAAACTAATCCTTTGCGGTTTTCAAGAAACTGGAAAAATAATAGTACGAAAATTTCAGTACTTGAGACTGCTAATAGAGGATCACATAAAGATAGAAATGTTATGAGAACAAGAAAACCAAGTTGGGTAGCCAGTTGGAGATTTTCCTATTATATTTATACCTACACATTTAATGTGGTGAGGGTATATTAAGTTTGATTTAAGTAACACCCTTAAGTAAGCGTGGTAGATATAGACTTAGTAATTTTCTTACTAGTTTGTATTTAGAATATCACACCATGCCGTTGTTCGGTTGTAGTTGTTGATGCTAACGCGCTTGTTTTAATTTTTCTCTTGGATTAAAGAGAAAATGTTGATGGTAGTTAAGGTTGCCAGATCTCATATATGTGATATGAGTGTATTTATATGTATGTGTATTTAAAAGAATAATATTAATATGTTTTCAATTAAGAATTTTTGGTAACGCTTTAAAGTAGGAATGTGAAATTTTGATACAGTTCTAGAAAATGCAACGTAGGTGCAAATCGAAAAAAAATTCACCCGGTTCTTAAAATATAATAGTTATTTATGTCACAAGTGCCTAAAGTACGGAGCGAGTCGCGATGTAGTTTTCGACAGGAGTGACATACAACGTTTTTTCTGCTGCTTTTTGAGTAAATATGTATTTTTTTTTAATTTGAAATGGTTATATTTCTGTATAAGGTAATGCTAGCTTGGTACCACTTCGACGAAACGTCAAGTTTAAAAACTAAATCAAATTCTGACAGATTTATATTTGAAAGAAGAAAAAAAGGCCTCTTTATCTATAATGTTTATCTATAATGCTATAATAAGGGCGCATCTCTAAAAAGTAGGTAAATGACCTACTAAATGACCTACCAAGACCATTATTTAACCAACAAGTATATTAAAAAGAGATTAATGAGACTGTTAATTGTCGAGATCAATAATCGCCGTTTAATATTTGAGTTGGTTACAAAAAATTTTCGTCGGTCGTATTCTTCTGGTGACGTCTACATAGATTTGTCATTTGAGGTTATATGACCATGTATGTAGATAAAGAGGCTTTTTCTTTCTTCTTTCAACTAATTACAGTACTTTGCACCATGGACCACACCCAAGATTTATATTTGTTACATACACTATAGATGTCACATGCGTACCAACATACTGATATACCAAGTAACACTACACTCATCGCTATAGGTACCAGGGTTCGCCTGAGTGGGCCCGACCCGAAAAAACCCGGTGGGTTTTTTCGGGTTGGGCCCACTTGAAAAAACCCACTGGGTTTTTTCAGAGCGCAACAGTTTGAAATATTTGGAGTTTTTTGAGTTGGGCTGGCTTGAAATAAAGAAAGGAGTTTATTGAAAACTCGTAATGGGCAAAAGTAAATTTCAAAGGGTAATACAGTTTTTATTTTACTTTTAAAACGCAACACAAAATATAGACACTTTCTGTTAACAATTCTGAACAAAACTTAAGTTGTATTCTTATTCACTCGGTCTTGTGAATAGGTGTGTTAAGAAAAGAACAAAATACGAACCACCACAAACACATTGAGTTCACCAGTCGACACGGTTAGTGGTGTCCATATTAAGTTAATATCTTTATCTACGACTCACATATAATAAGTTCATTGCATACGTATCTATGACTATATAATCTCCATCATTATAAAGCTCCAATGATTATAATGACACTAGCGTTGTATAATAATGACAGTTCGTTCAAATAATGACCTCATTATTTGAACGAACTGTCATTATTATACGATGCTAGTGTCAGTCTTTCAAAACCTACGTGGATGACAGTTGTTTGACAGTTCGCCTCGTCATCATTGACAAGTACATTTAGAATATTTTACATAAAATGGAATTTATGACTCGTAGATAAAACGTCGTATTTGACTCGCACATAACGGATATAAATCGCTCGCATGATTACACGCTCGCCTACGGCGCGCGTGTACACTTCATGCTCTCGATTTATATCCTTAATTATGTGCTCGTCAAATAATATACTATTATCTACGACTCACATATAATAAGTTCATTGCATACGTATCTATGACTATATAATCCCCATCATTATACGCGCCAATGATTATAATGACACTAGTGTTGTATAATAATGACAGCTCGTTCAAATAATGACCTCATTATTTGAACAAACTGTCATCATTATATGACGCTAGTGTCAAAGTCTAAAGTGGATGACAGTTATTTGACAGTTCGCCATCATTGACAAATACATTTAAAATATTTTGCATAAAATTGAATTTATGAGTCGTAGATAAAATCTCGTATTTGACTCGCACATAACGGATATAAATCGCTCGCATGATTACACGCTCGCCTACGGCTCGCGTGTAAACTTCATGCTCGCGATTTATATCTTTAATTATGTGCTCGTCAAATAATATACTAATACACTTGCACCAATTTAACTGCTTTTACGACCTGCAAACGGTTTGGGTTGTTGTTGTTGGTTTTTTTGTCCTACAGACATTTTGGTTATCTTGGTTATTTCAGTTCCGGTTTTGACTTTGATCTTGAACACATTAATTTTTCCCATTTACGTATAATATAAAATAAGTACCTACTCTCAAATTTTCAATAGAACCGTTTCAGTTTTACCAAGGTTTTGAATATTTTACCAAATATTGAAATTTAAGTTTTTTCAGTATTTTATACATGTTTTGGTTCGGTTACGGTTACGGGTTTTACATCATAAAAAATCGGTTACGGTATGGCTTTAGTTAATATTTACTATTGCCCACTTTTCCCCGAAAAAGCCCGAAAAAAACCGAAAAAACCCGAAAAAGCCCGAAAAACCCCGAAAAAACCCACTCGGGCCCAGTGGGTCGGGTTTTTTCAAAAAAGCCCGGGGGTTTTCAAACCCTGATAGGTACATTATTTACAATTTTCTCAATTTATCGTTTTTAGAATTAGATATAGCAACGGGTAGATATTCCTTATCAACAAACAATCAAATTGGTGATCTTAGTTTATTTGTTGTTTGTACATTGCCGCACTAGATCACGCAAAGATCCATAGCGGTTCTCCATCCTCCGACAAAAGCAGCTGTTTACGAGTGTGACAGCACAAAAAATACATATACGTAACTTTCGATCGGCGAAACAATACACCCTTCAATCAATATGATTTATAGCAAGTACACAGCCGGAAAGAAGTGTTGCAACGCACGAATGCAAAGAACAAGTAAATCGGTTAGTTTTGCATGGTTTGCACTATAAATATACGAAAAATGCGTTTAAACGCTTTCTAACTAAGCACACGCCAAAGCATGTGCTATGTATGCATTCATGAAGTAAGCCGAAGCACAGTACTAGAATACGCAGCAGTGTGGGGCATATCGTCGTCATGAGTATGAGTACCGTACTCAATACTCATATTTGAAATTGTACTCAATACTCATTTTAAAATGAGTGCAGTGTACGCCGTACTATGTACTCATATGCAATTGAGTACGGAAGCGAAGGAGTACTAGTGGTTTTCGAAGTTGGCGATGTTAGTAACTTATCGATCCGAGCAAACCTTGATTTATCGCGACCCCGTCAGACTAATCAATGTCTGTACAGGGAGATTTATTTCATAAATTCCGTTTTTTTCCTTACAATGTTTCTCGAAGTTGTCGGTGTTAGGAATGTACCGATCCGAATGAACCTTGATTAACACCTTTTTGTATTAAATCTATGTATGGGGGAAAGCCCTAATGCTTAAAAATAATTCCCGCACTACATTCCATATCTACATTTCTCACAAAATGTAATTGTTTAAAATATGTACCTAGTTATAAAACACAGTGGCTCAAAGTAAAACTCAAAAACTACAAAAAAACATTTACATAATATAAAATGTATATAGTTATGTATGTATAATGTACACATACCTACTTAAAATACTAAGCAAAGCAGTAAATGCAAAATAAATAGACTACCTAGATAGGTATTTGATTTTCATCAAACAAAATCAATCGATGAAGAAGCAGAAGTAGATATTTCATAAATTAGGTGCATAGTACTTAACAATAAGTACATACATGATAAAAGAATAGTCACATCAATTAAAACACAAGTGTATTATTACTAGGCATGTAAACAATGCTTTGTGTCTTTAATTATATTAAAGACACAAAGCATTGTTATTATTGTTATTATTATTATAATTAGTTTCTATATTTAAAAAACGTAATATAAGAATTAGTTAAAAGCATAAATTTTATACAAATACAGAGTTGAAAATACCGAATATGTTTCTAATTCAAATATGTAGGCACATGATATAAATATGTATCTAACTGCCGATTGACGGTTGAAAATGCCGAGTTGGTTACAATTATGTAAAACATGATTTATTGCATTGCTGGCGTGACCCTTGATATCGTAAAAGAGAGCTGTTGACGGCAAGAAAATAGAGCTACAGATCCAGGCAGGGTCAGGTCAGGTAAATTGCTGTCGCCTATATTGCTTATTTATATTAAATTTAAAAAAAATCTCAACTGGGCATCGATGTTGCTGCCATTATGATGATGAAACCCTACTAAAGAGATGGTTGCATATTTATTTTCATATCCACATAGTCATCAACTTAATTCCTACCTTAAATAATATAGGGTACCCACAAAGGCATGTTAATGGTATAGTATATGTAGAAATGTTTTATTTATATTAAATTATAATTAATTAATGGTGTTATTATATTTATTTTAATATGCAATATGGTAACGTGTATCATTGTAGAAATATTCTGTATTAAAATATCAACCACTGTGCATAAAGAAATATAAGAAATATAGTGTACAAGTGGGACTAATGCGAAATCTAAGCTACGATATGCAAATACTAGCACATAATGAAATGTATCTTGTACGAACACAGTGGAGGAATGTTTTTTTCTTAATTTAGTACTCATTTTTTAGCAAGTTTTAATGGCGCTCTCAAAACATTTTGACTACGCCGTACTCAAAACGTTGTGAGTACGCCGTACTCTGAGTACGCAATACTCAAACAGTTTGAGTAAGGTATACTCATAGTACAGACGTACTCCGTACTGTGAGTCAATACTCACATTTGTACTCTAGTACTCAAGTTGTGCCCCACTCTGATACTCAGTACTCAAAACGGGTTGAGTAGATGCGTACTCTAAGTAAATCTACTCAAATCGTTTTGAGTAGTAGTACGAGTAAAATAATGAAATCAATTAGAGTAGGTGCGTACTGTGAGTAAATCTATTCAAATCGTTTTGAGTAGATGTAGTCCTCTGAGTAAAATACTCAAAACTGTTTGAGTAGTTGTAGTACTCTGAGCAAAATAGTGTTTTGAGAAGAGTACTCAAGAGTATTACATTTACTCAGTACTCACGTACTCAATACTCAAATTTATGAAATCTACTCAAGTAGTGGCCCACTCTGCCGTTCTGCCGTACACTATATGTAACTGTAAATATATCATAACTCTTTATGTTAATTAAAATATGTTATACAGCATCTTTAACGTTGTGACTATGCATAAATTTAAACTAAATTCGAGTATAATAAACGTATAACCTTCATCTCCCAGTGTTGAAACAACTACGAAATACTCTTTAAAATATGTTTTAAACTTGACAGGAATTCTAATGTGGTTAATAAATGGTGTATTTTGCTTTAACGTGAGACAATCTTAAAGAATATATCCCCTACGCTCTCTATAAAACCTAAATCACCGCCAAAAGTGCTATCAGTACATTATGCTGTGTTTCATTCAAAGGCATTGACCATTTAAATGTTGGGGCCTGATCAGTCAATAAATCGCCAAAGAGGGGATAAATTGCCACCAAGCCATCAAGCAGCGCGTGAAAGTACTGCGGAAACGCTGAATTACCAAGATCCTGAATTCGTATGCCTTAGGGGAGCCGAGCTTCTGTCACACTTCTGTTAAACAGATCTAAGTGGCACATCTACAAGGGCGGCATGTACTACCACCCTCTTGTAATACTTGAGTCCTTCATGCTCAAGAGTCAATGAGGTTTGCTTTTAATATATTTTGAGGTTTGCCAATATATTTTTGTGTTACATTTCTAATGAGGTGGAAGCGACATTGAGGGCACCCGAAAGTTATTCCGAAATAAAATCTATAATCTTATGGTTTTTAGATTTTATACGCATGAAAAAGTGAAAGAGAATTATGGAAATTAAGTCTTAATTAGTAGCGTTATTTATATTATGGAGATGGACCTTGTAATTTTAGTTATCATGCTACAAATAGATGTAAACATTTATATGATACGTGGTTTATTATATGACTTCCTACATATCGTGTATCTTCCAAGTAAACCTCAGGCTTTATATTTCTTGCGGTTAAAACGCAGACGACTAAGAAAGACTAAGGCTTCGCATACATGATGAATTTATTATACATTATACAAAAAGCTATAACCAAAATTTCTTCGGTCTATGTTAACACACAACTGCAACCGGTATGCTATTTTAATTCCATGACATGTGTATATTATAAAGCAACTATGTAACACGTGCCAAAAAGGTATTTACGACCCTGTTTTACGATCAGATACTATTTAGGTGCTCTCAAAAAAGTAACAAAGCAAAACTATAAACAATGGCTGTTGTGCGTATACTGCTAACTGTATCCATTTTCTTACTGAATTTACATTATTCTGCCCGTTTACGAGTACCCATAAAACATCACGATGCTAATGCATTGCGTTGGAACTGAATTCAAACAGGAGGAACTAAAGGATTACATTCCACCCCTTGGTCCAATTTGCATATTGTAGTGTGAATCATCCTTTTCGCATGTCCAGTAGTCGTTCACCCCTTTTGGAGTCAAACAATTTGCATTGCTGCAAGGAATATGTCCGTTTTATAAAGGTTTAATCAATTGTATACGTATATGTTAATTACTAGACATTCCGTGTTTGTGCAATCGGGTGATTTAGGAAATTGTTTTTATACAGAAGCGGGTTGATGGTAATTTGCCATTTATACCGTAAAAAATAATTGCGGAAAAATACCATACTGAAATCTAGTGATAAACCGTTAATACGTACTGAATTTGTGGAAGCTAACATTTAATGTAAATAATTTGCATTGTTAATAGACAATTCGTGGGTAAATGTTGTTGTAGTGTTATATAACTACATACATAAATTTTTAAGTAATTGAAAATTAGGGTAATATGGATGTTTGAAGTTGAAAATGAATAGCCATTTTCGGTATATTTTTTTTTGTTTGCACTGAATACGAACTCAAAATACGACTCGGAAGTTGCCGAATACATCAGAATTGTAATTTGTTTAGCCCTGCCTACGATTTTAATTGATAAAGAATCTAACAAACTAAATAAGTAAGATAAAAAGGTTGTTGCCATTTTAAAGCACCTGTCGGAAATTGTGGTAGAACTAAAAATAGCACAGGCATTTTTAAATACTTATTCCATCTTTTTGTCGCTCCTGAAGAAACAAAAAGTTATATATGGAAAAGATAAAAAGGTTTATTTGACGTCAGTGTAGAGAACCTAAAATAGCCGGTTGCTACCAAAATGATAAAATGTCGGGCCTCATTAACAGCAAGATTCTCTTTTAGTCAGCAAGATTCTATCAGTTCGCTTTTTAGGCTATCAAAAAGATGGAAGAAGAAAATTGTGCCATTTACCGTGTTATCAATATTCTGATTCCTAAAAAAATATGATACACATCACATTACAAAGTGATTAGATACAGTACTCTGACTGAATCTCACCGTGAGATTGAGCTTAGTAGAAGTTTGTTGTTATTACTTTATCATACGCAGTATGTAAAGTATTGTAATCGTGCCGAAATTTTTTTTGAGATTTTTGCGGAAATGGGTCTTTATGGGTCCCCTGAACATTTTTGACCAAGGTACAAAAAAATGTCTGTGTGTGTGTGTGTGTGTGTGTGTGTGTGTGTGTGTGTGTGTGTCTGTGTAAACGATTTTTGTGGCGACGATTCCGGAGAAACTACTAAAGGTATCGGAACGAAAGTTCATATTTAGAAGTTTCATGACCTAACTTAGAGCTGAAAAGCTTTTGGTTCAACAGGGTGCAAAGGAACTGGTAGTTTATTCTAAGCCTTTTTCAAGGATTTTGCAAATGAGGCGCCATTTCTGTAATTTCGTAAAAATATAGTTAAATAATAAATTAAAGTAGAGGAAATTTTTAATAATTTATGCCTATGACATTTTTTGATAAAATTAATAGTTTAGCTGCAAGAGCAAATTCTATTTTATCGAGATCGGTCGCATCTGCATTGATATGAAACTACATAGTCGCCAGGATTTGACAAATATTTGTTTGTACTGTCACACTCACACACTGAAAAGCAGATGATTTCATCAGAGGTCGGAGAACCGCTATGGAACGTTGCCGCTCTAGTACAGGAAAGTACAATATACAAATTTCAAATAAAATAAGATCATTAATTTGATTGTTTGTTGATAAGAAATATCAACCCGTTGTTATATATAATTCTAAAAACGATAAATTGAGAAATTATAAATAAAGTATAGCGATAGTTTTATTTTAGTATGTTGGTACGGATGTGACATCTACAGTGTCATGAACAAATATAAATCGGTCAGAATTTGAACTAGCTTATTAAACTTGACGTTTTGTAGAAGTGGTTATCAACCTAACATTTCCAATACAGAAATATAACCATTTTTTAATTATTTTTTTTAAATAGACTTTTCTCAAAAGCAACACAAAAAACGTTGATGTCACTCCTGCCGAAAACTACATAGCGCGACTCGCTCACATGTGACGGCGACGCTCCGCCTTCGGTGACGGGCCGCATCACCGCTCCTCGCGCGATTCCGTACTTTCGGCACTTGTGACATAAATAACTATTATTCTAATAACTAGTATCAAAATATCTGTCAAATCCTGGCTAGCTAGTTTAATTTTAATGCAGACTCGATTTATTTTAATCAAAATGATTTACATGCAGCTAAACTATTAATTTTATATATTGTATGATAAAGTCATGTTCCTGGCCACATCAGATTTTTTTTACTTTATCATACGCAGAATGATGAAGTATTGTTATCGTGCCGAAAAGAAAATGGAGATTTTACCGGAAATAGGTCTTTATGGGTCCCCTGAACATTTTTGACCAAGGTACAAAAAAATTCTGTGTGTGCATGTGTGTATGTGTGTGTGTGTAAACCATTTTGTGGCGACGATTCCGGAGACACTACTAAAGGTATCGGGACGAAAGTTTATATTTAGAAGTTTCATAACCTAACTTAGGGCTGAAAAGCTTTTGGTTCGAAAGGGTCCAAAGGAACTGCTAGTTTATTCTAAGCCTTTTTCAAGGATTTTGCAAATGAGCCGCCAATTCTGTAATTTCGTCAAAATGGTTAAATAATAAATTAAAGTAGAAGAAATTATGAATAATGTATGCCTATGACACATGCGACGGCGACGCTCCGCCATCGCATCGCATCGGTGACGCGCGATCACGCGCCGCATCACCGCTCGTCGCGCTATTCCGTACTTTCGGCACTTGTGGGATAAATAGCTATTATTCTGATGACAGTAGGTAGTATCAAATGCTTTGACAATACCTACTATTGATACTATTGACTATTAAAATATCTGTCAAATCCTGGCTAACTAGTTTAATTTTAATGCAGGCACGATTTATCTCAATCAAATAGATTCTCATGCAGCTAAACTATTAATTTTATATTTTGTATGATAAAGTCATGTGGCTGGCCACATCAGATTTTTTTTATAATTTTGTACTGGGCCGCAACATGGTATTTATCATTATTTTAATAAACCTTTCTTGGTCTACTATGACATCCTGTATAGTAACAAATAGTAGCTTATTTTAGTTTATTGTGGTGTCATATTTTCACCTTTTTGTTTATATCAAGTCCTGATTGCTATTGCAGCCAACTTTGTTATACCATACGGCACGTAAGATACGGGTTATTGTTGATTTAGGGTAATTTTTTAGATAGTTTTTAAAATACATTCTTTTAACAAATATATATTACACTGCAGAACAATAGTTAGCAAATTACAAAACATAAATGTCCAACCCCATTAAAAGAAAATTCATTCAATAAATTAAAGTTATAAATCACACAAAAAGCAAACCGTCTATATGTATGTATTTATGCATAGCAAGCCACAAAACAATAATATCCTACCCCATTAACGAAAAATTCCGGTACTTAACCACGCAAACGAAATAGACCGACGTAAAATAATCAAGTAAAAAAAAACAAGCAAAAGAAAAACAAAGCGTCTATGTGTATTATGTAGTAATACATTGCATACGCTCGGTGACTCATAATATTGTTTATTAAGGCCAATTATGTCGGACTCTTTAGAGCTTAACGAAAAAGGAATGAAAACCAGTAATTTCAAATGCCACCCTGTCATTTCTCAGAAAAGAGAACACCCCTATACGAACAATGGAGCGTACACCCCGCAATTTTATAACCCAGCCGTTCTTTATGGTCCCATTTTTCCACATAATGCTTCGGCAGCTTAGTGTTCAATTTGGAAAGTCCTTTTATCGCCCATTATTGAGTGCGAATGCATTGGGCGCAATTTATACCGCCCAAAATGTCCCGCATATCGCGGGCAAAAAAAGGGAGACAGGTTCTGAGTATTCCGAATGGCAGATGTTGAACTGAAATGATGTTTCATGTGGTCTATTTGGCTTTGGTATGATTGTATGAAAAATTATTGATATTGGAGGATTCGAGATTGTACGGGATTTGATTTTTGTTCAATGTTTACGTAAGCTACTTGAATTCTGATCGATACTGACGTTTGCTTTTCACCCCACAACCGACACGTGGTTTCAAACATTTACTTAGGTTTGGGATACCTACCACAACTACTAAATCTGTACTAACCAAACATGGGCAAGATAGGGGAACATGAGTATGGCCACACAACAGGTTTCGTTGACTAGAGTATAAAGTAGATGAACTGTAGCCAATCAGTTCATCTACATACTGTATTTGTGAGCTCTGGTCTTTGCGAATACATTGGTAACCTACTGTTCCACATGTTTGCAGTATTTTATTGTAGCTCATGTGTACGCCATTACTTTGTCTTCTCAAATCCGTCTGTTCTCTATTGCAAATGTAGTAAACAGCTTAACGTAAAATAGCATTTGTCTATGAATTATGGTGTCACTTTTATACACTTTAATCCTCCCTAACAACTTTCTATATCCTCAAACTTAGATATTGATTAGCAGGCACACCTTTACATAAAAGGTAGACCTAGTAATTATCCTCACTAATTTTATGCAAACGTTTGGCATAAAAAGATAAGTACAATTTAAAAGTGTGGGGGGGGGGCTAACTTTACAGAACTAGAAACTGGCGGTGAGAAATTTTTAAATATTTTATGTGCAATATAATTGTGCTAGATAAAATTGGTATTATTTTATGCAAATCACACATACTGGGTGACCCACGCCAGAGGTACTCCTGTTTATTTTTGTTGTTTATAAAGCCAGACGAATGAAATTTGGGAAAGAAGGTAATAGACAAAAATGCCATTCTTTTGGATACTCTTGAGGTTAATATGACTTACGGTTTTTCCGGAAGTGACGTCATCATTGAAATTTTAAGCACCCTATATTCTTTGTGTGATATTTTCAATCAGGATGACATTGTGAACACAAAATCATATCGATCGTCAATTTTTATCACATTTTTATCATTTACCTTTTTTCTGTATTAATCTAGGTGGCTAGGAATTGGTGAAAATAGTCGAAAATTTTCAAACACTAACTAAATCGATTTTGGCCGACATTGCATTACTGGCGCCCTCTAGCGTGATTTCATTGGTTTTTGGTTAGTGAGAATTTTTTTTTCACGGGTACCCAATGGTCGCCCCCTTATTATTCGATAGAAAACATCTTTCCGATTACAATGATAACAAATACTTGATATGTTATTGAAATTCTTAGCGTAAAAGTGTTGTTAGAAGTAAGGAAATCGAAATAAATATTGACCTAATGATCAAAGTCAGCGTACAAGTCAAAGTCACTCAATGGACTATTCGAAGGAAGTAAGTACCCTTAAACGTCATTTTCACGCTACAATTATCAGCAAAAATCAAGAATTTGAAAAAAGTTTTTCCTTGCATAATCAGGGTATTGATTAGTTGGGTAGTCCATTGAGTGACTTTGACTTGTACGCTAACTTAGATCATTAGGTCAATATTTGTTTCGATTTCCTTACTTCTAACAACATTTGTACGCTAAGAATTTCAATAAAATATCAAGTATTTGGTATTGTGACGATCTTAACAGCCGCGAAGGCGCCAGAAGTTCTGGGTTGTTCTGGAGGCATCTCATTCCGGAGAATTCCATCGAGGCAGCGAGCGCGAGTAACGTCACCACTCTGGGCAAGCACGGAAGACTCTGGAGCGTTCCCGCACGGTTCGATACGGGTATTTAAGAGAAGGCCGTCGCCCGCTGAGCCAGTATTATTCTGAGTGCAGTCGGAGTACTTGGCGCGATTATCGATCGACATAAATAGTTAGAAATAAATACTGTGAAGATAAATGTTTATAGTAGCCTTAAGTGACAGTTAGTTTTTAGTGTTCGTGTTTAATAATTAGGTAATAAGACTGTAATAGTGTTAAATAAATTAGTTGACTATTTTAATATACCGAGTGTTTTAATTCACACCTTAACGAACGAAAAACGCTACATTGGTGTCAGAAGTGGGATGTGAATTGGACATTAGTGAAATTAAAATTGAAGTGAAATAAATCGGACTAATTAGCGTGCGTGAAAATGGCGAAACTAGCGGACTTAAAAGTTAGTGAGCTGAAGAAGGAGCTGGAGGAAAGAGACTGCGATACGACGGGGAAGAAAGCGGACTTGCAGGAGCGGCTTCGTAAAGCATTAATTGAAGAAGGCAATGACCCGGACAACTTTGTTTTTGCTAGTGCAAGTGATATCGGCCAAATGCTGCAATGTTTGGAGGCCAATCAGGCCAAGTTGCTAGAAAATTCCGCCGACCTGGAGGCCAAGTTGCTAGAAAATTCCGCCGACCTGGAGGCCAAGTTGCTAGAAAGTTCCGCCGACCTGGAGGCTAAGTTGCTAGAAAATTCCGCCGACCTGGCTAAAGTGTTAGAAAATTCCGCCGACCTAGAGGCTAAATTGCTAGAAAATTCCGCCAACCTAGAGGCTAAATTGCTAGAAAATTCCGCCGACCTAGAGGCTAAAGTTTGCGAGCTTGGGGAAAAGCTAGGAGAGAATTCTGCCAAGTTGGAAAAAAAGATGGCAAACTTAAAAACGGAATTACACGAAGAAATTTTAACAAAATCTTCTACACTGGAAGAGCGAATTCTTTTGATTTTGGAAGGCAAGATCCAGGAAGTTCAGAACAAAATCACGACGTTGGACGTCAACACCTTCCAGGAGTTGCCCTATCAACCTTCAGCAACGGACAACAAGAGCAAAGTTAGTGGCAATCAGGATTCCGTTGGGCTGATGCGCCTCAAACCACCGCAATTTGATGGTTCAACGTCGTGGAATGTTTATCAGCGTCAGTTTGAAGCGGCTGCAAAAGCGAACGGTTGGTCATCAAGGGAGAAGGCGACCGCCCTTACGTTGGCTTTGAGAGGAGATGCTGCTGCTATCTTGCAAAGAATGTCCCCGGAAGAGCAAGAAGTCTACGACCACCTGGTGAGACACTTGGAGACGCGTTATGGCCAGTCACACCTGGAACATGTCTACCACACTCAGCTAAGAAATCGGTGCCAGAAGTCAGGGGAGCCCTTACAGGAATTTGAAGCAGATATTGCACGTCTGGTTCGACTGGCATATCCAGATGCCCAGGAAAAGATCATGGAACGTTTGGCGGTTCAAGCATTCCTGGACGGACTCCGTGATGGTGAAATGAAGCAAGCCTTACTACTAGCACATCCACCTAAGCTAGTTGATGCACTAACACGGGCTCTTGAATTCGAAGCTGCCAAGAACACGAACAAAGGTCAAGCTCGTGTCCGACAAGTTATTCCAGGAGAGGACGACTTCGAAGAGTCAGTCAAACGGATCGTCATGGAGATCGGTAGAGAACGGAGCCGCCAGGACCAGAAGTTGGAGTGCTGGAAATGTGGCAAGGCAGGCCACATAAGAAGACGCTGTCCGGAAGGCGTCAGTCCCACTTCCGCCAATCAGGAAAAACTAAAAGAGGTCGATGCGAGGGGGCAAACGTCGACCTGTATTCAGCAAGCCCCAGATACCGCCCAGGTCTCGTCACTGCAACACCATGCCAACAGTGTTTTCGTCGACGCGTGTGTGGATGGAACCCTCCGCACTGTGCTGCTGGATACAGGTGCAACGAAGACAATCATAAGGCCCGACATAATAAAACCTGCAGCTAAGGTTCGGCAATCAAAATGGCGTCTACGAACAGCAACGGGAGATCAAGCAAAAGTGCATGGTGAAACAAACGTCATGTTTACCATCGGGAAAGCCACGTTTAACCATCCTGTGATAGTGGCTGAGATTGAGGATGAGGTGATCATCGGGACGGACATAATGGACACCAAGGGCTTCGAGTTAAGCTTTAGGCGGGGAGTTCTGCGGGTAGATGACGAGGAAGTTGTTTTACATCGAGAAAAGAATTTAAGTGTTCAAGTCCTACTCCCGGAGGAGACACTGATACCAGAACGGAGCGAGATTGTTTTGGACGGCTGCATTGATGGCAAGACCACAGATGGTGAGATAGTCATGTTCGAACCCGTAATGCATGACGAGGCTGTTGGTCGAGGAATAGCGGTCGGAAAGGCCCTTGTGCGGGCTGGCAGGAGTATTCCTGTGAGGATAATGAACGTCAATCACTATCCTGTGTTATTAAAGGAGGGCACGGAGTTAGGACACTGCTCTGGAGTGTCAGCGATACTGCGACAGGTTACGGCCGTGGAATCCAGCCGGGAAGCCATTCCAAAGGAATTAGAAGTACAGGTATCGTCGTCAGGCACCGGTCTAAGGCCAGACCAAAGAAGGAGGCTGAGACATTTGGTCCATAACTATCGAGATATTTTTGACGATCTTAACAGCCGCGAAGGCGCCAGAAGTTCTGGGTTGTTCTGGAGGCATCTCATTCCGGAGAATTCCATCGAGGCAGCGAGCGCGAGTAACGTCACCACTCTGGGCAAGCACGGAAGACTCTGGAGCGTTCCCGCACGGTTCGATACGGGTATTTAAGAGAAGGCCGTCGCCCGCTGAGCCAGTATTATTCTGAGTGCAGTCGGAGTACTTGGCGCGATTATCGATCGACATAAATAGTTAGAAATAAATACTGTGAAGATAAATGTTTATAGTAGCCTTAAGTGACAGTTAGTTTTTAGTGTTCGTGTTTAGTGTTCGTGTTTAATAATTAGGTAATAAGACTGTAATAGTGTTAAATAAATTAGTTGACTATTTTAATATACCGAGTGTTTTAATTCACACCTTAACGAACGAAAAACGCTACAGTATCATTGTAATCGGAAAGATGTTTTCTATCGAATAATCAGGGTGTGGCCATTGGGTACCTGTGAAAAAAAAAAGACTCACTTCACTGGCCAAAAACCAATTAAATCACGCTAGAGGGCGCCAGAAATGCAATGTCGGCCAAAATCGATATAGTTAGTGTTTATTTGACAATTTTCGATTATTTGCACCAATTCCTAGCCACCTAGATTAATACACAAAAATGTTCTTTTGCGTTGCCTTGGTGATAAAAATCGACGACCGATATATTTTGTGTTCAGAAAGTCATCGTACAAAGAATATAGGGCGCCATTTAAAATTTCATCTATGACGTCATTTCCGAAAAACCGGAAGTCATATTAACCTCAAGAGTATCCCAAAGAATGGCATTTTTTGTCTATTAACGAATTAAATAAACGTGCCGTGGGTCACCCGGTATATAGAATAATCCCAGTTTTGCCTAACACTGCTACCTATTATTTTGCATTTTATTATTGTCTAAAGCGTTTTATTTACCGCTACTAAATAGCAACCAGCTTTTACGATTGATTCGAAAATCACCTTAATTATTTCGGTTTGTTCTAACTCACTGTAACTTTACTGAACACGTTAAATACTAAAAGTTTCAGCCAGAACAGTCTCATGACCTACTTTTGGGAAGTTGTTTCTAAAGCGGTTTTATCTACAGAAAACCTCAAGAAACTACAAATCATTAACGAATCATTTTAGGATGTATTTATTAGGACTTTCGGTTTGTTTTGGGGTGTACTACCTATTCCTAAATGTGGGTACTTTTTTTAACACTCTGCAGTAAACTATTATTATACTATTATAGGTACTATTCTATCAAAATTAGTCCAATTTTATGTTTCCAAATTCTGCTTAATTATTTGGTTAGCACATTATGATGTATAATACTTGGGATTATATTAATATAAGCTTAACCTACTTTGATATCATCGAAAATCCAAGCCGGTTGGTTTGGTCGGTTTTGTCAAATTACAATATGAACACAACATACAACTTTAAAAAAATCCCGTTTTATGATTGTTATACTCGTCAGAATATAAAGAGACACGATTTATTTTTCGTACACGAATAGACAGTTCATTTTTTTCAAAAGTAATTTATAGATGTAGGTATCCAACCTGAAGCGAAACTAATCTCCAGCAATTTACGAAATAAGTGAAGCATATCAGCAGAACTGTTATAACAACATTCTTAGCTACAACCGGATGTGTTAGTCGCCTTACCATTCAAAGAAATATCCCACAACGATTCAATTATTTTAGATTACAGCCGTCTCTAATAACAAAGAATAAGCAAAAAAGTTACGTTACGCCTTTTTATAAATCGGAAACGGCAAATTTATTCGCAATTGTCATCGGTCACGATTACTAATTGATGATAGTGAGTCATGGTTGCAAGTATTCATCGTTAGCGAGAAAATCACGTCGTCATTAATTATTTTAAAAACCATTTCGAAGGATGCAAAATCTAGTGATGTGTGGTTGTTGTCGTATATTGTTTTAAGAGCACGTGGTCCGTAAAACACCCTATTTTAGGTAAAATAAATCTAGTTCCCCTCTGCCTAGGAAGCGACATCAAAGCAATCTAAAAATATCCATGTTTAGAAAAAAAGCTAAGTATTTCATAAAAAATTATCTGATCAATTGGTGTAGCTAAACGGGACAACGTGTAATACCTGGGTTCATTTAGGACTTTATTTTGAGGGGTGTTCTGCCTCAGCAGATACTATTTATATTTGACCCAACCCAGGTACAGTTGACGGAAACAATTCGGTCATACTTTCCAAAAATACATCTTTTCCGGTTCCTATTTTAACATGCATACTTTGGCTAGTTGTCAGAATTTATTTATCTTTTCGGAATGTCAGATTAAAAAACCATATTACATAAAATCAGTACATACACACAGAAAAGTGATTATTTGGAACGAGAAAACATAATTTCTTGATTTTATTTACTAGATTCAAATGCATATTTACTTGGATGTAGAAAGTTAGGTATGTATATGCAAGAAATGCCACAAATTCAATCTAGTAAAATAATTTCTTAGATAAATGCTGTCGACTTATTAATTCTCTCTTTATAAGAACCAATATTGTATTGAAAGAAGTAATTGAATTTTTCGTCCCAAAGGTGTCTTTCTCCAACGAAATAATAGTAAATCCATCCAAGTGCGTAGTTACTACCTAGGTGTAGTTACTTTATCCAAGAAAATATTAGACTTTTAATATAAGTAAGTATTGTTTACTGAATGAAAACCCACAAATTATTTAACTGAAGTGATTCTCACTTCTTTCAAGCAATTCATTTTTCTGCAATAAATATGCGCATCGTGATTTTCTCAACGCCCGCGCGCCCGCGCGTAGGGCTGGCGCCGTAAAGGAGTAAAACCTAGTACGAAAACAACAACGAAGTACCCGCAGGGGATGTGCCTTGTGATTAGTGTACAATAAACGTTTCAACACGCAATAGTTTAAGGTAAGGCACGCAACAGTAAATATAACATACGTATGTTGTTGATTAGCAATAGAAAACGTATTTGTGCCTAATTTTTAAAATTCTTACATTAGGTAGCTAAAAATATTTACCGGGAATAAAAATATACACTTCATTGAACACTGTTTACTTACTTCACGAGAGTAACAACTTTCTTAAATCTAGTAATTATTCCAAGAAATTAAATTTCTTTGTTGAAGTTAATAATCTCTCTCGTAGGTATATACGAACCTACCAACTACTTCATCCAAGTAATTCTCTCTTCGTTCGAGAGATCACTTTTCTGTGTGTAGTGTATTCCATACATTCCTGGGATGTGTGTTTTTATTACCAAATTCCATTAACATTTTTATTGCCACTCTCCAACCTATGTCCAGGGTGTTTAAACAATCGCATGTTTATTTGATTAGATTGGATCTCTAGTAGCCCATTAATAATTTCAGTGATAGCAAAGAAGCTAGATGATCTCGATCGCCGTTAGTGTTTATAGTACCGTAATGGTTTTTTGGGCCGAGTTTTAAACGATTCTAATGGATTTACAAATAATGTCGATGCTGTGAGTGCTAAGCGAACTCAAGACTTTAGCAAATCTATACAAACAATTCATTTGTTTAATTAGTTGCTAAAACGTGTTCTGGGTTCCACGTATGTAAATAATGATAAATAGAATGAATGGACCACGACCCAATCTGTTAAGGGTGGTATTATTTTGACTAAATCGTACTAAATTTTCAAGATCTCTAGAAAATGTTCTAAAACAACAACACTGGATACGTTAATCTAATTTATTATCTATTTACACTAATTTATTTAAAGATATATTTTGTTAAATTATTTGAATGTTTTTTATTATTATTCTGACATACCTAAACAATTTTGTATTTCTCGCGACTATGATATGATAACGTAAATTCGGTAGAATAATCGAATGTTTCGAACAATATTTCGTATGAGTACACTAGGTAGAAATATAGTTTAAGTCAAATAAAGCGTTGTATGAATAGAGGCAAAAATATATTAATTTGTTGCAAAGTATGTTTATTTGAGTCAAAAAAAAAACCGTACTATACTCCAAACTAATGTTCTTTGACTAAAATAAACATTCCCAGGAAACACAAACGACGTTTAATAAACGTTGATAAACGTTGACAAATTAAAAGAAACCCAAAGTTGTAACAACGACAGAATGTCACCCGTTTAAACGTTCTTTAAGCTAGTTTTACTAAACGTCATACAAAACGTTAAAGAAAAACTTGCAATGAACAAGTTTCAACCGGGTTTGGTTATTTACAACCAAAAAAATTGTTGTTTTAAATGGCTCTTACAACCGGTAGCCAACGTTTTATAAACAATAATCTATTTTTTTTATTTGAACGTTGGCGTTGTCTTATACGAAAGGTAAACGTACGACAACTTGTTATAAACGATTTTAAAACGTTCACAAAGAAGAAGTTTTTAAATTAATAATAAAATAAATAAAATTAAACCAAATAACAGGACCTTTTTTATTTCTTTTTATCGATATACATTTTATCTAAAAATGGTTTTCACCAACTACCTCCTACAAAGTAGAATTACATATTTTTATAATAAAGTAGATAGATTGAAGTTTGATTTGCCCAAACATTTTATTATTTGAAGGTCTTGTTGTTATTCTACTCGACGTCAAAACTTGACCTTATCGGTTACTCGCAAAAGATTACTGCGCGCATAACTCACACAAGTAGTGATTTACTGTTATGTATGCATAACTGTTCTTAACGTATTATACATCACTGGAAAGAGCATTACATCTACATTTCAAAAATGCTTAGCTTAATTTCTAAAACTTATTAGTTTTTGTAAAAAAATATTTTCCATGACCAAGTTAAAAATAGTAAAAAAAACTTTGACTAAGCTTTTGATGTTTGCCTCCATTTGCATCCAACGTCTAACATACTACGCTTGATAGCTTTTTTTTTATCTAGCTACACAATGCCATAGGTAACAGGTTTTTAACACGTCTTTCTTGGTAATTTACTTTTTTAAATGTTTATACATAAGCAATGTATCTTTAGTAGCAAGAATTCATTATTTTCCGTTCTTTTAGACAACAATACTAACATTTGGAAAACTTGATATTTCAACATTTGCTCGCAAAACCTGGAACACAATATATTTTTAGCTTTTATCAATACGAAAATAATATTATTGCTGGCTAAGTTAGAACTAATCTCACAAACAACCACCTACTTTGGTTTTTTACCTATTTTTGTAGTGATAAGGATAAAAATAAACATTTTTTTTCAGGCTAAAGACAATTTATATCTGACTCTCATGTGTTGATAGCATCGCTTGTACCACTGGTTCTTTTTAACGACGATAATGGACATATTTGGAAAAATCCATCACCTTCGGCAGTCCGATATTGCCCCTATTCTTATACAGTTCGCAAAAGAAACTCCAGAGAAAACCAGGAGTATTGTCCAAAATATTGGAGCGCAAATACTTGCACTTTCTCCTACTTGTGCAATATTAAACGAGAAAAGACTTTGTGTGAAGCACACCTTACACGGTTTACACTACTATGATAGATGGTAAAGTGGTTCAGTCTTAACAAAACACCACCAAGTTCCATGTGCAATGTATGCCTAGCTTAGCCAACAGAACTGAACGATATTGCACTCGTAATGCAAAAACCAGAATAAGAGGAAACCTTCAGATTTGGGCTTTCAACTTTACACGCTTGGATCAGAACTAACTCCGTTCTTCACATATCCTATAATCTGTCATTCCAAAAGTGGTCTGCAATTACAGAACAAAATAAGAAGGAAAATGTAGTTAAGAAAAAACTAGTGCACGAACGTTTCCGTCAAGAATTGGGTTTGATAATAGACAAACCTCGTCAAGTTAGCGGAAATAGTAATGACGGTAATAAGAAAGTTTTTTCCTATTCCACTTGTACATCTGAAATAACAGGAGTTTGTAACGAATTGATAAAAAGATTACATATTATACTTCAAAGTATATCTTGTGGTAAGGAAATTGATGCAACCAAATTTGGGATTTACACACGCAACACAGCTGAACTATACGTTAGCAAATATAGTTGGTAGTACATGCCCTCTTCAGTTCACAAAGTTCTTGTTCACGGAGAGAATATAATCAGATATCATTCTATTTTGCCTCTTGGACAGCTATATGAAGATGCACAAGAAGCTAAAAATAAAGATTATAAAAAATTTAGACTTCGTCATTCTAGGAAATGTTCTAGATCAGCGACCAATCATTTGCTGTGCACATCACATTATAACGAGCATTAGAAACCAACCTTCAAAAAGCGTGTAGCGTTTATTTGTTTCGTCTTTTTATTCTCTACAATTGGTCTGGTGAAAGCATCAAGATTGCTCCATCGGTTCAGCTTTTACAAGCGGAAAACGAAAAAACACGACTTTTTTAGGTTTTTTGTTAATAACACATTAAGCAATGATATTTGCGAGTTGAAAACACACACGGACTGTTTCACGAGACGTGGGACCGTCGGCTTCCTGATACTATTTTTGTCACGAACTAGTCATTTTTGCTCTATTGCTTGGGCTATTAAGGAAGTGTAGCAGGTATAGACTTGTATAAAATATTTTCGATCAGCATTGAAAACCGAACCAATTTAGCTATGTCCCTCTGTATGTCCGTCTGTCTGTACACAGACATGCGTACACGATACCTAACTGCCGTAATTTGAAGTAATTCGTCTAAAATTTGGTATACAAGCTTATCTCTTAAAGAGTAAGGAAAGTTCCTAAATGGGCACAATCGGTTAACTGCATTTTTTAAATTCACACGTTAACTGCCGAAATTTTAGAGCTATTGACATGAAATTTGGTATAGGTACAAATAAAGAAAGAACAAATTCATGAATGGGCAAAACGGTTACCTCCATATTTTTTTTTATTTTACGCCAAAGATATTTTACGATTGGGGGGGGGGCGATTTAGAATACCTACATCAAAAATATAAGAGGGCAAACGAGTTACACCTGTATAGTTGGTCTGCATCGATTCTTGTAAGGTATCCGAAGTCGTTGAACCTGGCGTTACCTAAATACTGATTGTGTTGTATAATCAATGATTGCCTGGTTAGCGGCTCTGTCAATGTGAATCTATGTAAATAGCTCCATAGGAGCTATTCCAGATCCCTTAACTCGAAAATAGCCCGAATAATTAAGATTCTTTCAGATGGCTTGGCTTCACTATGACTGTTGGGTATTATAAATTATATAATCCGTATAATATGTAGGTTTTATGTTATTATGCTAATTTGTTGGAAGTGATCTGAACTTTATGGAATTATTTTTGATGACGTTAAGTCGGCTGATAACGGAAATAACCGCTTACTAACTGGTTGGTCGTTATTAGCTGTAACATATAAATTATAACAGATGGATGAACCATGTTCATTGTTTACTTGGTTGTCAACAGGAATTCGGACTGAAAAGTTACCTTATTTAGGTGCTAATTAATGTAATCTTCCAGGGGTTTCAGAACACGAGTAGACAAATGTTTGAAGTCCACGTAAAAGTAGAGAGCTTTATTTAGAACCATTTTCTAGGACATCTGCTGTAAAACTGCAAATATGCAAATAATAATAGTTAAATGACGTTTGGACATTTTGACATCCATTTATCAAAAATTTGCCTGAAACGTTTGAATCCATCTTCAGAGTTAAACAATTTATCAAGAACTTATTTAAATCACTAAATCTGTGTCCATGTTTTATCATTTTTAATTGTCTCTTGCTACACCATTTTTCAGGTAAGATCTTTATATTCTCATTATGGGAACATTTTATGTGATGATGGAAATTTGTTAATGATTCTGTTATATATTTTTATTCTCTTAATAAGAACAAACAAATTTGATCGCCTTACATTAGAAAATCTTCATCAAAAGACTAGACTAATAGTGTGTAGGCGCAAACAAAAAATAGAAGAGTTAAAATGTGAGATGAGATTTTACGCTCGGAGAATTATATCTCGCTATTACTGAATAAGTATTTATAGTTGTTATTTTTTCTTTGACTATTTACCACGTTTTAATAAATATGTACCAAATATCCATCTATCCCCAATAGGCGTCATGACGGATTTGTTTTGTTCGAATTTCGGGGTAAATCCTTGAAGTGACAAACCCGCCTATGAATTTTCACTGCCTCGGTAGCTCAACTGCGAGAGCTCCCGGCCGGAAATTGGAAGGTTCCTAGTTCAAATCCAAGCCAAGGTTATTTTTCCTCAAATAATCTTCACCGGGATTAATTATATTTCGCATCCTAATTAATGTTATTAAACGTGTTATTAAATGTATACGATGACTTTTGAGACAAACTGTACATACGTGGTTTGTTATCAAGTTATAATTGTAAGAGTTCGATTTTGTATATTTTTATTATTGTTAATATCTTAATACATTGGTACATTATATGATTTTTTCACGAAAATATCATGAATACTTATCACTGCTATTAGCAAAATCATTAAAAGCATCTCAGACCATTTCGCCTGTATATTTACACCTTTGACATGGTAAGCTACATATTATTCAGTCTATTATTTATTAAATCTCATTGCTCTTGACACTTAATTAAATAATTGCAAACAAAACAATAGACTTAATATAAATATTCCCATACCATTTCGCCTGTATATTTACACCTACCATATGGTAAGCTACATATTATTCACTGTATTATTTATTAAATCTCATTGCTCATGACACTTAATGAAATAACTGCAAACAAAACAATAGACATGAAATAAGTATTCCCATACACGTACTGAAATCTCACCATATATCATTCAGAGTAATTGTTTGAGAGGAAGCGATTACTTAAATTCATTAAAACTTAAGTGAGTGCAGTTTAACCATAAGGGCGGTAGACACCTGGCGGTGAGACAGGGGACAACTGTTCGTGACTGACCGAAATATTACCCCAAACACGACGATCAGATACCGCATTTACATACAGTTGCACTCCTCAGGGGTTGGTTACACATTTCCACATTTTTATTGGCGAATTTCCGTATGGATATGCATCTGATTACGTCACTGACCATTTGTTCTATTCAATTGATAATGTAACCCCAATAGTAGACGATTTTTCAAATGTCTTCTGCGAGCTAGATGTGATGGTAATTTGCTGTAATTTGGGTGTGTTGATTGTTCAAGAGATGCAACAATATTAAATAACAATGATGGTGTTATAGTGAAGACATTTAATGCAGAAATTTTAGAGTATAAAGATTACAATTATCCGAAATAACATTCGATGAGGTACAAAAATCTTCATACATTTTTCATAGCTTGCAGTTAAAACCTAATTTAAAAATAAATTTAGGGAAGACAGTTGTCAAATAGCCCGCTACAAAGATAGAAAACATTATTTGTTTTTAAGGAACATATTCTTTTGGATCAAAACATATTTTCGACAAAAAATATTTTCTTTATTGAGCTAGTTTATTTGCTTAGAGAGATTAATTTATTTGAAATATTTAGTCAAGTGAAATATCTAAATATATTTAGATACAATTAAACATTACTTTCCTTTAAAGTAATATTTTTGTTTTCAATTAAAGAAACCAAAGATATCTAATTTTGATTCAAACAAATATATCTATAAATTTTGGATTTCCATAATTGCCACGTGAGTTTTGTAGTAGTAGTAGTATATTTAAATAGGTATATAAATATTATAAATGTATACAGTGAGCGCGTAAAGTAACGAAATATGACAAAATTTCTGAAACAGTTTTCTATATGAAAAAATCTGATGTGGCCAGGCACATGACTTTATCATACAAAATATAAAATTATCAGTTTAGCTGCACGAGAATCTATTTGACTGAGATAAATCGATGTAATGAAAGTATCCACGTCTAGTTTTAATGCGTATTAATTGTCAGTCTTGGATATTTAATTATTGTTTGCTCATCCTAACATACACTGTGAGTATGACCTCAATGTATTGCGTGTGATATCTTATTCTGTTGTTTTTCAGACTAGTGTGATGTACCTCATGGTATTATAACCTACAAATTTTTTGAAACGTTTGAGGAATAGTATTAAAAAGAGAGAAAAATCTAGAGAAGATTCGCCAACCTGTTCAATTGGACCTTTGATTTGTGTCGGTTAGACTGTATTTTGCTTGCGTACTGTTGTTATTGACTCCGTTTGACATTTTATCATCGTTGATGTTGCCGTTGCAGAAATTACCTACGTTTACCTTTTGATTCCCTGACTGTAGGTTTTTTATTCATTGCTATGTTTAATGTTGGCTTTACCTACTTTTCTTTTGTAGTGTGACCCGAAGATGGCATTAGACATGTCGAAATCGATAGTCATGTAAAAGTTTTTTGAAATAAAAACTCCTTCCGTATTAAACCTTGTATACTTCTTTACTTGAGATAAATCGTGTCTGCATTAAAATTAAACTAGTTAGCCAGGATTTGACAGATATTTTGATAGTTAATAGTATCAATAAAAGGCTGTTGTCAAAGCATCAGCATTTGACACTACCTACTGTCATCAGAATAATAGTTGTTTATCTCACAAGTGCCCAAAGTACGGAATAGCGCGACGAGCGGTGATGCGGCGCGTCACCGATGGCGGAGCGTCGCCGTCGCATGTGAGCGGGTCAAGCTATGTAGTTTTCGGCAGGAGTGACATCAACGTTTTTTGTGTTGCTTTTTGAGAAATAGGTATTTAAAAAAATCAAAAATGGTTATTTTTCTGAATAGGAAATGTAAGGTTTATACCACTTCTACGAAACGTCAAGTTTAAAAAGTTAATTCAAATTCTGACAGATTTGTATTCATTCATGACACTGTAGATGTCACATCCGTACCAACATACTAAAATATAACTACACTCATCGGTATACATTATTTACTTTCTCAATTTATCGTTTTTACAATTAGATATAACAACGGGTTGATATATCTTATCAACAAACAATCAAATTGGTAATCTTATTTTATTTGAATTTGAATTTTGTGCTTTGCCGCACTAGAGCGCCATAGCGGTTCTCCAACCTCTGATGAAATCAGCTGTTTTCGAGTGTGACATCCATAGACATTTTTGTGGTGACAGCACAAAAAAATATTTGTCAAAATTCTGGCTACTATGTATTTTCATATCAGTGAAGATGCGACCGATCTCGATCGTTAGAATTTGCTCTTGCAGCTAAACTTTTAATTTTACCAAAAAATGTCATAGGCATAAATTATTCAAAATTTCCTCTACTTTAATTTATTATTTAACTATTTTGACGAAATTACAGAAATGGCGGCTCATTTGCAAAATCCTTGAAAAAGGCTTAGAATAAACTACCAGTTCCTTTGGACCCTTTTTAACCAAAAGCTTTTCAGCTCTAAGTTAGGTCATGAAACTTCTAAATATGAACTTTCGTCCCGATACCTTTAGTAGTTTCTCCGGAATCGTCGTCACAAAAATCGTTTACACACACACACACACACACAGACATTTTTTTGTACCTTGGTCAAAAATGTTCAGGGGACCCAAAAAGACCTATTTCCGCTAAAAACTCAATATTTTTTTTTGGCATGATTACAATACTTTATTATACTGCGTATGATAAAGTAAAAATCTGATGTGGCCAGCACATGACTTTATCATACAATATATAAAATTAATAGTTTAGCTGCATGGGAATCTAGTTGATTGAGATCACTCGTGCCTGCATTAAAATAAAACTAGTTAGCCAGGATTTGACAGATAAATACATAATTAAATAAATAAATAATTCCTTTATTAACATAAAGCAATATTAAATGCAACTAAATAATATTTATATTTAGGGCGGAGATCAGCACACTTGTTTCCGAATTGCATTGCTCTTCCACTCAACCCCTGACGCAAACTAGAACTAAGACATAATTGTACCAATAATATAACAATGATTCCGAGAACTTAACAAAACAAAAACAAACAAAAAAGTTACTCTAGAGTCTAATTACACGTAATTGCAGCAAATCCAACTCAACAAAACATCGCACATGCCCATAAAAAATAAAAATTGAACAGTCTCCGATGTGCGCTCAATGCCTAAAGTCCCCCCTGTTGAGCAAACAGACAACTCTTCACCTTTCCCCCAAAACTGTTTAACGATAATTTTTTCATATCTTCCCTGAGACCATTGTATATGTGACTGACCTGGTAAGGGAATGGCCGTTTATACAGCTCAGCGCGATGGGCAGGTGGAGCAAACAAACCCCTAAATCTTAAATTAATGTTATGGGACATCCGTTCTACAGCGTATCTTCCGCATGAGGTATTGTGGGATCCTCTTAGATAGCAAGTTATGATATAATATTGCTGCATGCTACACCCTAGTGTTATCCATGTTCAACCACCTCAAGTCGCCCAGCCCATTCGATACATGATCATACTTCCTCAAACCAAAAACAAACAGAACACCTGCATTGACACTCTGAACATGCTATCCGACGCCGTCAGGCAAAGACCGTACACGGTATCACAATAAGAGATCTTTTTACTATTGACAGTAGATGTAGTGAGGCATTGTCAAAACATCAGCATTTGACACTACCGGTACTGTCATTAGACTGAAAAAATTTGGAAAATCCTGGCTACTATGTAGTTTCATATCAATGCAGATGCGACCGATCTCGATCAAATAGAATTTGCTCTTGCAGCTAAACATTTAATTTTACCAAAAAATGTCATAGGCATAAATTATTCAAAATTTCCTCTACTTTAATTTATTATTGAACTATTTTGACGAAATTACAAAAATGGCGGCTCATTTGCGAAATCCTTGAAAATTGCTTAGAATAAACTACCAGTTCCTTTGGACCCCTTTGAACCAAAAGCTTTTCAGCTCTAAGTTTAATCATGAAACTTCTAAATATGAACTTTCGTCCCGATACCTTTAGTAGTTTCCCCGGAATCGTCTCCACAAAAAGCGGGTACACACACACACACACACACACAGACATTTTTTTGTACCTTGGTCAAAAATGTTCAGGGGACCCATAAAGACCTATTTCCGCTAAAATCTCAAATTTTTTTTTCGGCACGATTACAATACTTCATCATACTACTGCGTATGATAAAGTAAAAATGTTCGGACACGTTGATATTTATTATCAAAATATAGGTACATATTTACCTCAAACCGACAATTAGTTTCGACTTATGGACTTATCGACACTTTTTTAAATGAATGGGGTTG
This sequence comes from Melinopterus prodromus, assembly GCA_964023965.1. Taxonomy (NCBI): domain Eukaryota; kingdom Metazoa; phylum Arthropoda; class Insecta; order Coleoptera; family Scarabaeidae; genus Melinopterus; species Melinopterus prodromus. The sequence continues at coordinate 51,821,839 of OZ030391.1, read as the reverse complement.
TCATTTAAAAAAGTGTCGATTTTTTTTATACTGATATTGATAGATCTGTCAATTGTCTTTAAGTAAATTCACAAAATTTATCACCTTAAGTTAGACAATTTTCTAGAAAAATACATTTGAAAATTATGGTGATATTGATAACTTCTTTGTTTATGGAAAGCGAATAGGCATATTTATATCAAATTTAATTTCCGACCTTCAATTGTGTTTGACTTATGGACTCGACACTTCTTTTAAATGGCCACCCCATATTTTAGTGTACTGATATTGATAGATCTGTTAATTGTCTTAAACTGAATTCACAAAATTTATCACGTTAAGTTAGAAAATTTTTGAGAAAATAACATTTGAAAATTATGGTGCTATTGATAACTTGTTTGTTTATGGAAAGCAGCGGATAGGCGTTTTCAATACATTTATTTGCGCTGAATGCGAATCTGAGCTCAAAACTGGAATATCACGTCAGGTTCAGTAGACCACACCTCACTTAAATGATTGCTGTAAATGCTTCAAAAACATTTGGGTACAAACTTCAGGTAAAGTGCGAACATTAACGTTTACTATGAGATCTTTTTGAGATTTCTAGCACAATGGGTTCAGCTGGTATAATTTTGTAAAAATTACCAGAATAGCATTTTTTTGAAAGTTTTCTATTCTAAGGCTATAAAACATTTCCGATGCCATTTAGATAATTAAATGACCTACCAAAATCAGTACGAAAAATATGCGTTTGCATTTAAAAAAAGTGTCGATGACGTCATAACGTAACAATTGATGATCGGACCCTGAACTTTTCACAGAAATGTGTATTTTATTAATTAATAATCGACGTGTTCGAGGATTTTTTAAAATTTACCGGAACAATTAAACAAAACTAGCAATTAAACAAAACTACTGAACTTCAAATTAAGAATATTTTCCCGCATACATACACATTTATTTTAATGTGTCAGTTTGGACATTTAATTTAATTCTATTTAATTGTGTTGTTATTTTCTCTTATTTTTTTATTTTATACTCGTTTGGTTAAAGTAAAAGTTCTTGAGTATTGATAATTGCTGGTAAATAAAAAATTAAAATATGTATTATAAAGGAATATTTCCAACATAACATTCTTAGAATTAATCTTAGCATTAAAAATCGTTAAATATACAGGTTGTTCTGTTAGAAAAAGGAAAGGTTTGCAAATTTCCATAATAAAATGAACACCCTGTATAATACAAATATATTTGAACGAGAGGTTGTTTAAACCGAAAAAACTTTTATTTGAAACATCTTTAGCTTTTTTACAGTTGGACAATTATTAAGGTGATCCGGTAATTTTGACTATTTTTGGTTAACAGCATATAAATAGAAAATAATGCATTTTATAAAAATATGATTCCTATAAAAAATTCTTAGTATTAATATTAGAATTAGAAAAAGTAATAATATATAGGGTGTTCTATTTAAAAAAGAAAATGGGTGTATTGAAAATATATTTAGACGATAGGTTGTTTAAAGCCAAACATTTTTTGTTTGAACAATTTTTTTGTATTTTTTACGGTTGGAGAATTATTTAAGTGTTCCGGTAATTTTGGCTAGCCCTGTATAAAATTGAGCTGGTACCGATCATACAAAAATTACAAAACTAGCATGCTGTTTAACTCAAATACTGTTTTATGATAAATCACGTACTAGCGCTGACAGTTTGTTGGTATGCATATTTGCAAAACCCACTTCTAGCAACATGAAAATAGAAAATATCCGGTGTTTTGTGGATTACGTTGACTCTAAACACAGCATAAAATCTAAATTGGGAAACAAAAGTAAACACCATAGTAGGATATGGACTAAGGACTAAGCCAAGGCAAATAAAGCTACTTGTAAGTAAAATGTTTTAGGTGGTTTTTAAAAGCACCAACAACGTACTTTAATAGTTGTATTGTTTCTATAGTATGTAAAATAATCCTATAATAATATGTATGTATCAACAATAAACCGAATTTTATTTCTTTCACTGATAAATACTATATTACGTAGGACCATATTGGAATGCACACATTCAATCTCTGCAGGAATAAATATAATTGGAATATATTACCAATACTAACAAAAGGTCAACAAAAACGTAAACCTATCAAATAACTTTCGTTTATAAAGCTCTTAATGTTTTGCGCATTCGTTTAGGAAATTGTCCCATTGTCAACAGCCACACCTTGTTGGCTATTGTTAGGCAAATAATTCTTTAATAATGTTATCATTATGTACACCAAAATACTAATTTTTACCAATTAGACAGATAGAATTCGAAATTTAGAATTCCGACCTTTCGGAAACATTATACCACCAAATGTAAATATATAATTCAAATTATCACCGAAGATCATTAAACTTTCAGAAAGTACGTCAAATGGACACCGGGTTCAACTGTTTATTCAAATGTATCTAATGGAGATAATCTTTTGCTCGTAGTCTTAAACTGGGAGAACCGGACTTTGGTGTTGAACTGTACGATCTGTAGTCCCCGTTAATTTTCATGATACACCTGCAACTTGTTTCAGAAAGTGAAGGTTGTGTTTGGTTGTTTGTTTACCGAATTGTTGAAGCCAGACTCCCGAGAAGAATTAGAAGAGTTCTAATCTACCTTAATTGGGTGTGGCACAGAGGAAAAATTAAGGAAGCAAAAGAATAATAAAACGTATTTAATAAACAAAATTTGCTCATTCGCTTGCTGATCCTGAAACTATCCCCAACTATTCTACAAAATGGAATAATATTCTGTAGGCACTAAATAAATATTCACTAATATTACGTAGAAAGCATTCCAGAACGCCTGAAAAAAACCACTGTTTACACAAGTTTTGTTTTGATATGTACTGACTTATAAACTCTAGTAAGACAAGTCAGTGTCCATTAAGGTATCAATCGCCAAGAACAATAAACGTTGCTTCACTAAACGAACTGTATTGGCATTCAGTGTATATTTCACAGAACGAAAATATTTACTAATTCTTTTAGATTTGGTTGATACCAATCGAAATAATCAATTTGTTTTAATGAAATTCCTAGGAAATTGTATTTTAGCCGTTGTTATGAAACCTGATAATTTAAAAAAATATTTTGCCGAAAATATGTAGGTACGTACCTACACGTCCAAAAACATACCTACTTACACTTTCATGATAACAAGATAATAAATTTATTTGGTTTTACTTAAATAAATTTATATACCACCAGTGATGAGGGCCGGGTAAAATACCCGGCGGGTGAGAACTTATAAAATGGGTATTTACCCTACGTAGGGTAAATACCAAAATTTTTGGTATTTATCCTTTTTATCCTTGAAACTCAATTTAACAACATTTCAGGTACATTTATACAGAGTGTAACACTTTTTCCCGGCAAGAATTATTTTTAGATAGTAAATGTCCAATTATTTCAAACGTTTGTAATTATTTAAGGAATAAAGAAAGCAATTGGGTTCCTTAGTATGCCTTTTCCATAGAATCTGAAGACAGAAATTTTGACTTGAGCCTAGTTTTTGAGAAAAGTACTGCTAAAAGCTGCAAATATCCAAAAATTCATTTCAAAACTTTTTTGTTCTAAGAGGTATCCTATGATAGCTCTCAGAGCCCACTTTCCTTATAATATTGCAAATGTTGGTACCTACCAATGTTACCAACTTAAAAACTTAAAGATCACAATAATGAAGTAGATATTTGACAAATCCAGCATTTAATCTTTAATTTCACAGCGTATCTATAAACATTCATCTGTGTATTCATCCAAGAATGTTGTCGAACGGAAGGAGTTATTCTGCATGTGTTGTCATGAGGACAAAACACAAGTACTGTTATTAGTTATAGTTATAAAGTATACCATAACCTACATGACCTTTGATCAATACAGGAACAGTGGTAGAAGAACATTAACTGATCAATTTAGAACACACTGTACTTTTTAGTATCGATCCGAACTTTACGGCGCTGTTCAGTTAGGCAGATAAGAGTAGCGAAAATTTCTGTTAATTTAATCTGGTCCGTATGGAGCAGGGGAGGTGGGATTGAGGAGGGACTGTCCTGCAATCGTGTTATATGAAGATGGGGTGCGGATAGGGGTGTTAGGGCTGTTGTTGAGATGGTAACCCTCCCCCGTCCTTGCAGAGATTAGGGGTTCCTATAAGGGGTAGATTTGATGATCATCCCCCGAAAGGAGGGGTGCGAGCAGCACGTGTCCGGCATCAGGATGCAGGAGACCCTCATCGCGGGTTTTGCGCCAGAACGGAAGTATAGTTTGTATTTTCCTGATTTCCAACTTTCGTTTGCATTGGGGGTAGTTAAACAAATAAATCTTGACGCCACGTGTTGCGGCAGACGCGACTTTGTAATTGTTTGCACCTCAAACAAATCTACTTCCAAGAATTTAAAATCTAGCACATCAAACATTCTAGATAATATAGATATATGTATAATGAAAACGATGTTGCAATAAGTTTTAAATCAAGTCAGAAAAGGAGAATGTATAATTTGTTAGGACCACTTAAAAGAAACGCTGGCTGATTTTACAAATGTTTTACGTTGACGCGCTTCACAACAGAAACGTGTCAAGTCTATCTTTGTATTTACGAATTTCTCTAAATTTCTGCATTGTTAATAAATCACAGCCTGTCATGATAATAAAGAGCTTCTGTTATCGACGTTGCCCAAGGCACTTTTCCATTTTAATTCTTACAACAGCGGAAGAAGGTTTTGTCGTGTTGATGGCATAAGATCGATAAAATTCTATATTTGTAACAATAAATATGTTACTTCAATAGCGCTTTTGGCCGGTGATATGCCATGGAAGCTAGATTTAGGTGTTTATTTTAATTCTTTATTTATTTGTAGCTTAAATTTACTTTATGCAAAGGAATGGATTTATTTACTTTGCTCCGTGCTGGTAGTACGGGGCGATACATCATTTTTAAAGGTACATCAAATAAAAGGGGCTATAATTTCTGTAATTTTTCGACGGTATACCAAACCTCAATCAAAAATCCATTACCTATATTCCCGAAATTCCAAAGAAGTTGTATATTGTTCATTAAATTAGAATAGATACGCACTTACGTTGTATGAATACCGTATGTCGCTTTTTAAGACATAGCATATGAAAACTATGTACCTACTCCTCGAGTCAGAAAAGGCGTAGCTACTGCCTTATAATCATTCTTTTTTAGTCAAATTAAGAATGAAACGTAGTTTCGGCGCACTACACACTAACTAGAACAGAATTTCAGAAGATTTCTCAGTAATCTTATTTTGTCTCATTAGTGAGATAGAGAACGATGGAGTGTGTCCGATTTCCGTCGTAATCAGTTCGAGTTTCGTCGTATAACTGACGGAAACCCAGATGATGACGTATAACCCAAAGTCACCAATAGGAAGCAAATGCAGTGGAGCAAATACTGCTTGCGGACAGTTTAAGGGGACAAATTTTCTTTAGAGTGCGATTTTAGCGTGCATTATTTAAATAGTATGTGCATTAAAATAGATACTTTGTGCATTAAAAACAAAATAAAGTGCATTAAATAAATATCAATATATTACATAAAAAAAATTATAGTGAGCAATATTTAATTCATATTGTGCCCTAGAATGGCTAACTTGTGCATTAAAATAATACATACTGAGCATTAAATAAATATGAATATGTTACATAAAAAAACATTATAATGAGAAATATTTTATTCATCTTGAGCCCTAAAATGAATAACTTCTGCATTATAGTATATTATAATACATGTTTTATAAGACAAAAATTGGCGCACGAGTTGTTTTGGGCACGACGAGCGCAGCGAGGAGTGTCCAAATTGAACGAGTGCGCCAATGCGTCTTATAAAACGAGTGTTATATACTATTTTTTCTACTTTGCGACATTAATTTTACGTAAATTTCGAAAATTGCGTTTGTCATCTTACAATCTGGAGTAATTTTTTTCTTCAACAGTTGGTAGTTGTAGTAAAATTCACAAATACGATTGTGGCGAGCCCATAGCGATTGAGATGTCAGCCGTATATGACACTTGACGTCAATTTCATCAATCTTGGAAAACTAACAGTTACTGAAAGTTTGTGATTTAGTATTTTCATAACGACACCGAAAGCGGTTTCGTTATGAGTTTATAACGAACGCAAAGTAGAAAAAAATAATAAATATTCAGCACGAAATCTAAACCGCATCAAAATTGATTTTGATGATTCGTCTGGTAATGGTACCTATAGCGAGTACTGTCAATGATATTCGACCTTCAAATGGCGTTTACTTCAAATGGGTCACCCGGCATATTATGTTTACTAAAAATCTTACATTAAACAATAATTGTCTATTATGCAAGGCAATAAATCAATGTTGAATATTAATAAAAGCCTCCTTGATCCGTGCAGATTTATTTAATTAGCTGTATACATGTTTCGGTGGACACCACCATCATCAATACGTACAATTTTCATAAATTATCTACGCGGAGCATGAAGAGATACTAACGGGAACAAAATAACTATCTTGGAAGAGCACAGGAAAACACAGTGTCAGTCGCACGGTTTGAATTAAAAACAAATTTTTAATTTTTTACATCATGTTTATGATACAATAGACATTTTACAAAATTTTACGTAAAAATTAACAACATAATATTTTCACATAATTACACAATTTTACAAAAATGTCAATATTATTGAGGCCTTGTAATGGCAATACTTTATTTATTGTGAATTACAAATTAAAAACTCCCTAAGTAAATTAATTACTTAACAAAAAATAATTAACACACTGTATTTGATAAACATTATAAATTCGCTTGCTTTTATTTTTAAGTTGCATTATTATTACTTTTATTAGTTGTCCCTAAAACCGTCTCTACTACTCCCGGTAGGTCCATCATAGTTCCTGAGATACACGTTCGCTTTCATAAAGCCCCACTTAGGTGGCCCGCCATTAGGTGATATGGCGGGCCAACTAATGGCAGTTTTTGTGATAAATTTATAAGTGTATTATACAAGGTTGTAAAGCATTTTCAATATTCGATTTATCGTTCATAAGAAATAAAAAAGTTGAATACCGCCCAGCCTAAGCTTATGGACAAAAACATGTTTTGATACCAAAAATGGCTTCGAGTATGTAAAAATACGAAATTTCCTAACAATAAAATTGTTTATAATTTATTGCCAATAAAATGATAATAAACTTAAAAACAAAACAAATCCGAGCTCGGCTGTAGGACAAGCAGTTGAATTTCATTGTGTTTCTTAAATCCTTCTTCTTAAAACAAAAATTATAATAATACTACTAAATTATTGTAGATTATGTAGGTAGTATGCGACACGTTTTTAGGTTTATTTATTTTTGCTGTTTTTATAATATTGTTTATCTGGAAGATTGCTTATTTTTACCGTTGTCTTTAATACAATTTGAAAAACAAAACATTACTTATTATTTTCAGATTTACCGAAATTTACCGGTGATGCCGGTAAGGGAATTGCAAAATTACAGGTTTTAGAGTTAATTGAAATGACCTGAAAAAGTAATAAGTGTTTGATAAGTAATAATTGAAATTTTCTTTCAATTCGAAAAAATTCCCGAGCTCTCTGTTGGCAATTGACTTACTGAGAGAATTGCTAAAAGATGAGTTGTGTAACAGATCTCTGAAAAGAAACTCGATTTTATAAATAATTGTAGCTCTTCCTGGTCTCACAAAAATATGCACTCAGCTGTTAACAAACTGATACATTAACCTCCGTATCCCTGAAAATACATTTTTAACAGCCGTCTGCCAAAAATACAAACACCTCAGTATTTTACGTTAGTATCTAGTCTGGGTATTTATAGCTTGATCTTGACTTCAAAGTTATCCATATTCTAAGGGAACTCATTTCGTATTATTAGGATCGACTTTTAATTTTTTTATTGGACTACGTTATTGTAAAGTGCCAAGAATTAAGAATCTTGATATTGATTTGGACATCTGTTTGATCTGAATTCCTTAATTTATTTACAAAGCGTTGAACCAGCTGTATCTCTTATTCAAGACCTATATTTTTAGTTTATCATACAGAGTATGATAAAGTAATGTAAAGTTTTGAGATTTTAGCGGAAATATCTCCTTTTGAGTTTCCTCAACATTTTTGGCCAAAGTACAAAAATTATCCGTTTTTTTTTTCGACTATTCCGGCGAAACTACTAAAGGTATCGGGACGAAACTTCAAATTTAGAAGTTTGAGATTAAACTTGAGCTGAAAGAAGTTTTGTTCAAAAGGTACCAAAGGAACTGGAGGGTTACTCTTAGCATTTGTGAAACGATTTTGCAAATGAGCCGCCATTTCTGCACTGCCCTTAAAATAGATAAATAATAAATTAAAGTAGAGGAAATTTTGTACAATTTATGTCTAAAAACATTTTTTTTTGTAACGTTGTTAGTTTAGGTGCGCCTGCATCAGCAAATTCTATTTGATCGAGATCAGTCGTGTCTGCGTTAAAACTAGTTAGCCAGCATTTGACAGATATTTTGATTCTATTGACAGTATTGTGAAAACATCAGAGGTTGACACAGCTTGCACTGCTGTATAGTATGATAAAGACATGTGCCTGGCCACATCAGATTTTTATGTCATAAAATATGTGCATAAAAACTGAGTCCTACTCTGCTGTATTATACTAATGATCTTCATCGTAATTGCTTTTGCAATGTTGTGTTATTAGTTATTACTTGTCATCTTACAATGATTCTTAGAATAATCTATTAAACCATTTATTAAGGCAGCTATAAATAATTTTATACAAAAATGGGAGTATCTACCAAATATCCTATTATGTAGTTGTTTGTAATGACAATTACCGTCAAATTATTTACGGCTTTTTTAGGATGTACACATCTACGTAGCCTTTGGTGGGATCACATGAATCCAGCGTACCCGACCGGAAGACATTACAGTAATACCAATAATAGGCAAACCTTAAAAAACTTGCTCGTAAGAAACAGTAGCCGGTTTTGAATGGCGTTATAGTACTAGAAAACACAGCTTTTGTTCGGATTTTCGTGAGATGGTTTTATACAGCTAAAAAAGTACATGCCGGGATTTTAATGTCGGTCTTATTTCTGATTTGATGAATGTATCTGTAGGTTATTATTACAAGCTTAATTTTAGGCTTGTATGATTAATGGCTTTGTTAAATAGTTCTTGTTTGTCAGTCGGCAGGATCGTACGATAATGTGCAGATTGATTGTTTGGAAGTTTTGTTGAAATGTTTGTAAATGTATGTATTTTAATTGTATTGATGTTATTTGTTAGAATATGACGAAGGAAAAGTCTTCTACGCAAATATCCCACTTTGCGTCACAGATAGCGTTTTGAAAATCTCAACGCAATCAACATTTTCGAGATTTAATAATAATAATTATAATAATTTAGTGCAATTTTTACATGATACTTAACACCGTAGTTTTGATCTATTGCAGACGATTAGACTGGGGATTTCACTACCAGTTTCAACCATAAACCGAGTCTTAGCAGTGCGACTTAACAGTTTTTTTTACATCTTGAATAAAAGTTAATTCCATTAATTCCCGGTTTTACTATTTTTGTTTTTGTTATTGTACCACGTAAACAAAAACGTATACTAGTAAACTCCAAAACAAATGCCAAAATATGACATGAAAAGAATTGCTTTATATTAGGCTGAACGTTTAAGATTTTTGAACATAAACACTGGTTTATGTTAACGAAAAGTTGACATCTATTTACTAAGTATAATAAGTATAATATAATAATATATTCCATAATTTCTGTGAGTAACATGCGGTGTGTATTATTCTGTAGTCATTCTATAACGGTTTTATTAACAATATTCATACAATTTATACAACCCTTACGATTACGGACCGGTTTTTACCCCTACAGACAAGCATTTCTCAAAGCCTAAATAAAATATATGAATTTATTATAGAATAGTGATAATATAATAAAATACTTAATATTTTTTCTTTGTATTGGTTTGTGGAATGTGGTACTAATAGGAATGAGAAAGCATGCATATGGACAATACGATATTTTTACTCTTCTTAGAGCTGCATACAAACAATAATATATGTTAAACGTTAAACATTTCAAAATTGTCACAATTTTAGAAACCGCAAATACTTTTTTTTTCATTTTATATGGAACTACCTGTATATATTTTCCAGTTTTTTTACGCTATTTTAACTTATAAATTTTACTGTAAAAATAGAATGTTTAGAACATTTGTTTGAATAAAAAAAAAGAAACAAAGCTGTTGAACTCAATAAGGGGAGTTTTACTTCACAACGCCTCGGCTCCAATGTATAGAGCTTTAATGCCGTGCTCATATTATTTTTGATAATAGTAGTGTTGGATTGCTGGCCGCGTTCAGTTCTAGTCTGTTCAATTTGAGCGCAAATTTGAAATACTTGCTTCCTATATTATATATATTATTGGTGGAATCAGTTGAACAGAACTAAGCGCAACTAATCGCGGCAGCAATCGAACTCTACTAGTATGTAGGTATATATCTTGAACATTCAGTTCAATTCACTGACATAAAAGCCGGCCAATCGCAACCGATTCCTTTGTATCACATACGATGGACCGATATACAATGGATCAATTACCTGACTCACTTGATACCTTCAATAAATAGAACAGTTTTTAAAAATAGGCGTAATTTTCCGGTCTGCCCGCTGGCACCCTTCGATCGTCGTTAAGGATAATTAATCGAAGGCCAATGCCAATTAGAGGGGATCAGTTACATGAACCTCCTCATAAATTAAAATGTTTCCACCGGGGAAATGGGTTAGGACGGGATTCAGTTAGTGTGAGGACTGAGAACCACGTTACCAATTTATATACCATGTCCTTAATATTACACTACCATACACTACCAAGATGCGGAGGATAAGAAAACTTACACAATTGGAGTAAACAAAGAGGATGTTGAAAGAGCTCTTCAATGTAAAATTCAATGAATATTAACACAACTGTAATAGTAATAATTATTATGATTTTGTAGATGTAACACTTGCGCAGAGGATGCTAAATTCTATTAAAGAACTGTGAGAGCCACTGTTTTAAAGCAGAAGTGGAATATGCAGAATTATATTTTTAATTATATTTTTGCGGTAAAATGCAAAACACCGCGAACGGGCGCGTTAGGGGTGGCTTTTATGGGCTCTATGATCGGCGTAACCTGGAAAATTTTGTAGCGGTCTAAAGTCGGGTGGTTAAATGTTTCGCCAGCTCTTGGTCTCAAAGCTAAACACAATTTTTCCGAAGTGAACAACTTTTTTGCCTAATTTTACTGGGCTATAATGGGTGTCCACACAAATTTATACACACTAACAACTAGAAAAGAAGTGTCACCCAATTGAAGGTATGTACAAAAATTAAATAATAAATTTGACGTTAGCTATATAAAACGGTTGACTGGCAATTTTGGAAAGTCATGAAGTCATGAATCCAAGCCGAACAAGTGCTCCCTTAGCTCCCGGCTCTCCAGTCTCTCCACTTCAGGTTTCGTCGCCAACAAACTGAGTTGCTCCGCGTTGTTACATGGTGCTGCCATGCCACACTCGCGCGGACATTTGGCGAACTAACCACAATTGCTGTTGCTTTCGGCCAATTATATAGTCATCGATACGTATTCAATGAACTTATTATAATATGTGAGTCGTAGATAAATATACAAACTGATTCATAATAGATCTAATATAGGTAGGTGGTAGATCTAATGTTAAAATGTAAAATAACGGGCTTTTCTCCATCGGTATTTGTTCCGAGATTTCATACTTCAATACTTTGTGACCGCGGAAAATTCAAAATTTGCCAAATATCAGATAAAAATTGAAAAGAAATATCATAGGTGCTTCGGGAATGAGCATAAGAGAATCAATAGGTACCGACCACAAATTCAAACACAGTTGTTGAAAATGTGTAGCGATAAAAGCCAAAGAAAATACCATTATAATCAGCATTATGAAAAATAAATACATTGCGAACAAAATAATTTACAAAATCTTGGTCGCTCAACATGTTGCAAAGTTTTAATTCACTTACATTAAAATATAACGAATTACTTAATTAAGTGATAATAATTAATTACAATTTATTTTATACCAATTACTGCTTACGCTTATGTTTCATAGTTCAATACTACGAACAAAGATTTTGGCCAGGTTTTTACTCGAAATACCCCTATGTGCGCTTTAATAGAGTAGCTGTGCTTCGCAACCTCCTCCGTTCCGCAACCGGCGGTGCTGCGGCTGGGAGCACTGCACGACTTCTCAGGTCTGGGATAACATATTAATTGAGGTCCGAACGACGAAGTCCGCAAGAGTGCTGAGAATGCGGCTCCTCGCAATACGCCATCTCGATCTCAGGTCAATTCAGTGTTACGTGCAAAGCTATGCCATTGCGCCTCTTTATAAACTCTTTACTCAATGATAAAACGCACGCTCATCGGTTTACTCCATCGGGCCGTCAGGATTTTCAACAGAAATTTTATCCATCAGACCAAAACGGGTAAAATTGAGTTTGTTTGCGATTATCTAACTAGCTGTCTAACTAACTGACTCAGGCATATATCCGTGTGAGTGTGAATGTAGTTATAAAAATAATCACCATAAGCTGAGTTCTTAAATACAGTAGCACTGTATATCAAAAGTCCTCGTTACCACACCCCTACAAAAATGTGAATTATTTTTTCCTGTACACTTGTTATTGTATTTCTTTAAATTATTTATTATACGAAAGTTCCTAAAGTATGTAATCTGTAAATTCGATAATTTTACAGAATAATAATAAAAGAATTCTTGTTATGAGATTTAAAAAAGTAGTCTATTTCTATTAGATATCATAAAACACAAATACAACACATTTTTAAACCTACTAATCTTACAAATCTTATAATACATACATATATTTTTGATAAATATAATAAATACCTACTAATATTTTTCTCTATTTCAGTTTTCCAAAATGAGAGATAAACATTGGGCGTACAGCGCCCTCTTGCTTCTAATCTACGTCACAATTTCAAACTGTCAAAGTCCTACATCAAGACCACTAGATCTTTTCAATAGTCCATACAATCCTAGCGATAGACCGTTCACACAAGACGATCGGTACAACTCAAGAAATGACCCGTTAGAACCCCATCAGCAAGACCGCGACAGCCGGTGGCAGGATTACCACTACGATAGATCCTGGGTTAGCGAATACAACCCAATTATTACAGAATCGTAAGTATTTAATCGCAAATAATATATATGATGCTTAAAAGAAAAATTAACTTTATTTAATTTTTAGGACTTATTTTGTGGTTGCCTCTAAAATGGTAAGGCCTGGACAATTATATCGGGTGTCTGTAATGTTGTTAAAACAGAAACAAGCAATAACAGTCCGTGCGTCGATACAGAGGAATGGAGTTGAATTGGTTTCTGATCATGTTGATGCAAAAGTTGCTATTCCTGAAACACTTCTCCTTCAAGTTCCGTTTACCAGCGCTGCAGGACAATATAGGTTACGTGTTGAAGGATTATATGAAAATGTGTTGGGAGGATCTGCCTTTGTTAATGAAACAAATTTGGTGTTCTCACAGCGATCTCTGACGATTTTCATTCAGATGGACAAACCTATTTATAAACAAGGAGAAACAAGTACGTAGATATTCACGTTAACAGTTCTATTATGTATTAAACCAGGCCCGAATTATCATTATTATGGCCTGCGTCTGTGGCACACCTTATGTTGTATGGCTTTCAGCATTTTTTTGCCATGGAGTAAGGAAAACCACAGAAAAACCTTTACTCTGAAAGCAGGTCGTGAGACTCGAACTCACACCCCCCAGACTGATGTTAGCCAAGCGCTCTACCGCTGGGCCACAGTCTGGCTATATCTATGGATATATGTAATCAAAATCGTTACAAATGTACTTACCCATACATATTGTTTGTTATATTTTGCTTGTTATTCAAATACCTTTATGAAAGCACATAATATTGTAAATGTCCATTTTGAATTATCAAGAGAACTAGCTTTTAGCAACTTTTAGTTTTCCGAGATAGATGATATATGTTCATCTCAATGGCTATTTGCTTGCTTCAATCGTATTTGACAGTTTTACGATAACTACCAACTGTTGCCGATAATATTACCCTTGATTGTAAGATCATACTTGCAATTTTTGACATTTATGTAAAAATAATGTCGCAAAGTAGACAAAATTGTATTTAATTTCGTTGGATATATCAAACCTGGATATAAGAAAACATCAGATGTAACGAATCAAAAGACATGTCAATTTGTTGTAAAACCTTATTAGGCTATAGCAAACTTTATGCTAACATTTAAAACCCATTGGCATGCTTATAGGATTGCCAACACTTAATGTTATGAACAAGACTGATGGACGTAAACCCCCCTAAATATAGTGAACTTACATTAATATTCGCGAACCAACGGCATGGATATAGGGTTGCCAACTCGTGTTGTTATTAACCAAAATGTGTGTAGTATTTAAGGGGCATATCAGGACTCATTTCGGTATTGGATACGCCTGCAGGTCATTGTGTTAATGCGTGTTTACTAAGAAAGTTAATTTAAAAATATCGAGTGACAACAGCCGTACGCAAAAAGTATTCACCATGGCAGAAAGGAGCAAAATATTGCCCAAAACACAAAACGGAAAAAATGAGGGTGCAGTATGGTGTGAACAAAATTTGACTAAATAAACGTCTTGGAAATGATGGGAGGAATTACTAAAATCATTTGAAGATACAAATTCAATGGTTAAGCAACTGCCCATATTGATATGGATATTGATACAAACCAATTTTGCTGGTCCCTTGATGTTCGTTATAACCAAAATAACAAATTTTAACAAATTACATATGTATTTGGACATTTGTGAAATGCTCTGATATCTAAAGCATTTTACGTTTTTTTTTTTTAATTAATCTAATAACTCATGTGTAAATTTATTATGGTAAGGGTGGATCTACCATGCAAGCTAAATCTAGTAGTTTACTTTAACTCCTAGTTACAAATATCGGGTCTTTCAATGCAGTCTAAACATCTAGTTAGGCAACTCCAAGTTTAGGTGAGGTTAGCAATAAAAATGCAATGTCCCCAACTATAGAAAAATAATACTAAATATGAATATACGAACATAGCGCATGATATGGACGTACCGTAATGATGAAATTCTTCAAAGTATAGAAGATGGTGATATACAGGCAGGATGTAAATTTTAAATAAATTAAAAATTACAGCCACAACCTGGATTTGAACCAGGGACCTTTGTGTCGCTAGCACAATGCTCTAACTAACTGAGCTATTGAGGCCTATGACAAATGTTAGGGAAAATCGTCACGATAGGTTAGGTTTGGTAGTGTCTACTTTCCTTGATATGACTTTTTTCCCTAACATTTGTCATAGGCCTCAATAGCTCAGTTGGTTAGAGCATTGTGCTAGCGACACAAATGTCCCTGGTTCAAATCCAGGTTGTGACTGTAATTTTTAATTTATTTAAAATTTACATCCCGCCTGTATATCACCATCTTATATACTTTGTATATAAGATATTGATATAATTTTCTAGTGATATTTGGCGCTCGGCCAGCATGGGTAACCCATAGAATACCTTCTTAATAGAACGCCAACTTACGGGTTAAATGTCTAGCCATCTAGCGATCTCAGCGACGTGAAGCCTCGGACCCCAGAACTAAAAATCTAGCAGGAAATTTGAATTCAACCTTCCGTATTCTTTTCCATTCAGATTATTTAATATTTATAGATCTGTTTGCAAGGCGTTGTAGTAATGTGAACTGAACACTTTCTCACACGCATTACAAAAAACACGTTGCAAAATACTTGTATTATGCCGTTTGATAACTGTCATAAGATGACAACAGATGACATGATTTTAGTAGACTGTAGTACCTAGTTACCACGGAGTACTTAATACATGTCAAGTTATGACAAATTCATAACTTCCCGCCGGAGCGCGGACCGCGTCATCTGTCGGATCTTATGTTGGTTGACGGTAGTGAAATAGATATCGCTAAAATAGACACTAAAATAGACCTCATTAGTTAGTTGTCCCTCGCGGGATAAATGAACTATATATATTGGCTATGTATGTCCTATAAAGCTTGGACCCCCTTGGGGTAACCTTCCTGTTTCAAAGCTTCAAGATTTTCTTTGTTTACGAATTGACATATGTATTATTCTGTTTTATATCCATTTTATTTTCCATAATAATATACTATTACACATATATGGTTGTATGATATCTTATTTGATAAGTTATATATTTATGATTAGGTTATGTTTATGAAAATATAATACATACACTTGTGTTTATTTTGATCAAATACTTCCATGCAAAAAACGCAATAAGAATGAATAAAAGATCTTTGAAGAATAACATTTAATAAAATCGATCATTTATGTTTTCACATTATTTGATTATTTAGACTACATGTTTATCCGGATTATCAAGAGTCTAGACTCTAGTGGATTTGCGATGATACTAACCGTTACCCATTCATGTTCAATACTATTGGATATCAATTAAAAGATAAAAATGCAGATAAGAGCACAT
Organism: Melinopterus prodromus; assembly: GCA_964023965.1. NCBI lineage: Eukaryota > Metazoa > Arthropoda > Insecta > Coleoptera > Scarabaeidae > Melinopterus > Melinopterus prodromus. Next base: position 51,805,205 of record OZ030391.1, on the reverse strand, counting down.
TGTCTACCAATCAGTTACCTCTCTGGTAACTGATATCTGTGCCCTAGCATTACAACAATTATTTCGTAAAGGTATTACAACAGTCCATTCCGCTTTATGTGGCAACATCCAGATCTTGCGGAGAAACTTCTTCATGTTGTCAGACAATGTTGTGCCCAACCGATTATGCAACAGTTACTACCAAGTTAATAAAAGTAGTTATTTACGTGTTTGAATCGCATACCTGGAGATTGTGTACATATGTGCATACGGACTATGGCCCCTATAACAGAAGAAACTGCTATTTAAAACCTACTGTAGCGTACAACCAGAGAGTTAGCAGAAGTTTTTCAATAGGAGTAAGAAGATGGTTTCTAAATAAAGAGATATACCATTTGACGTTAAAAAACATACAACTAAAAACAGAACCTACATAAAAGTACTCCCATCAATATTCAATCGGGATAACACCTAGCAAAATTTCTTTTTTAACCGAAATCGCTGATTGCTTCAACATCAGGTTGAAATATTCAGTGCCATTCTTTGGATGCGTGCGCCTCCTTAAACTGGAAGTTAGTGTTATAACTATAAAGAAATTTGCTAGATAAAATTAACCACGATTTAAGTGGTAGTTAGGGGCAAACCGACCATTGATGCGCCGGTAAACCCATAGCTAGGAGTTAACCAAAATTAATCGCGTAGTTACTGTGTTTTAACCTTGTGTTGATAAATCCACCTTAAATAAAATAAAAGGGTTTTTTATTTATTTTTTTTATATTATTGAAAGTGATTTGGATCCCTTGGGGCACGGATTAATATATGCTGACCAATCTCAAATTTCACATGATTTAAGTATGGATTAAAAGAGCAAATTGAGAGATTCCAGTAAAAACAAATTAAAAATTTTATTTTTGTTATATAAATAAGGTCCACCCTAAAGCCCGCAGCTGGTATCGCACCATAGTTGGACAGAATCATACAACAAAATATTGTACAATTTTACAGTAAAGGCCATAGAGTACAAGGCCGACTACAGATTTATTTATCAAATTCACAGTATGATTTACTAGAGACTTATGTTATATTTATTTTTAATAACTAATATGTTGAATACAGAAAATTTTTGTTACAACATAATATTTAATGTGTTACAGTAAGCGTTTATACAATTTAGTTGTTAACAGCCACACACAATCCAGTATCGGTTAAGATGGATGGAATTGTACAGCAGAAGTTAAAAAAATTTAACTGCAGGTCCAGCAGATTTATTTCGTTAAAATTTCATACAAGTTGTTCCAATTTTGTTGTATCCAATAAAATCGTATTGCAGTGCAGTGACTGTAGCAAGCTTAAAATAGATGCACAATATTCTATAAAATGCTTGCAATAAATAAACTATGCTCTGTAACAATACCCTGGTATTTTAATTTTACTATTATTATTTTCTAGTTCGATTTCGTGCTATTCCAATCAACACCGAACTGAAGCCATTTGCAAACGTTATTGACGTCTACATGCTTGATCCAAGAGGCCTTATAATCAAACGTTGGCTATCCAGGCAGTCTAACTTGGGTACTGTAAGTTTATCGTATCAGCTATCTGATCAACCGGTCTATGGAGAGTGGAAAATTAGAATTGTCGCACAAGGACAAATCGAAGAATCAACCTTCTTGGTCGAGGAATACTACCAGACTAGATTTGAAGTAAACGTTACTATGCCAGCATTTTTCTTCAGCGACGACGAGTACATCTATGGCACCGTGATGGCAAATTACACAAGTGGTGCTCCTGTTAGGGGTAATTTGACATTGAAAGCTCTAATAAGACCGATCAAACCGCTAAGAAGGTTAGAAGGTGATCAGTTCGATCAGGATATTCAGAATCCCGGTCAATATGATAGAGGAAATAACTATGACAATCAGCTGTACAACATCCATGGTCCACACAGTCGAAGAAATCCGAACGAAAGAGAATTATACTTTGATTTTGTAAGTTTTTATGGTTTATCCTAGACTTTAGCTAATTGATTAGTACACATTAATTACTTTATTATGTTTGAATTCTATTTGTAGCACGTGTAGTTAGTATTTTTTATTTATGTTTGTAGAATGAGGAGTTTCCGTTTTGGTTCAACATACCCAATCACTTCTACGACCCAATACCAAGTTTGAAATTCGTAAGTTTTCGTATTTTTTTAATATTATTTTCTATCAGTATCAGTGACTAAAAAATGTTAATCTTAATTATTTTATTAATTGTTTGCCCAGCACAGCCTTTGCTACCAATTTATGCTTTTTTTATATTATAATCACTTTATGTAATTTGTTATTATTATCAACAGCATTAATTTTAGAATAAAATCTCTAAGATTTGTTTGATAACAAATCTCTCACATGCCTGAATTTTTACAGGGATATTCAGAAATGAATAGCACATTTTAAATTGTTTTGTTCTAGCAAACTATAAAACAGGTTCAATTTTCTCGACTCAGAAGTTACACCAAATGAATGGCACACATCGGCAATGTTTATTAATACAAATACAGTTAATATCGTTTATAACAACATCGAATATAACGACATATCGGTTATAAAAACGGATAATTAAAGTCCGGCCAGTCTCCATAAAACATATAGCATAGATGTATTGCTTATTACAACGGCGGATATTGCGACCAAACTGAAATAACGACTAAACAAACCTGGTTGGATAGCGCATAGATATCGCATATAACAACGACCCGAAAAAATCCAGACCGAATTAGGGGAATTACTGAGTTTTGTGAAAGATTGGTGCTGGCGAAGAATTATTTCCATTTGTCACTTTACGCTGGACATTACAGCGATACGCGCAAAAAGTACAAAGCACATGTCAAAGCGAAAACCTATTAATTTAGCTTTAATTAGGTATATAGCATCCAATGTTTTGGTAGGCAAGGAATTTAATGAAAGTACATAAGTTCCGTACATATGAGTCGTTCAAAGCCACAGTGGCGTAAGTCCAAAAGCACAAGTACAGTCCGCCAGTTCAACTTTAGAAAGGACAATCGAAGGCAAATTTTTGAAAAGTAAACAACTATGTAAACAAATCAAATCAACAGATTTCATTGTTAAAATAACTTTTCCGAGGATCGTTTATTTATGGGTCTATTTAGTAAATATAAAATCGTTTATTAAACAGCTCTATAAATGCACCATTTCTGTTAATGCACGACTTGATATAATCAATTAAATGACTTCATTATAGCCAATCGAACATACTTGAAATGACACCATCTGATCAAAATATTTTGTCACCCAGAGCTATAACTGACACATTGCATTGTCATATAACCTCAATTTATATTGACGAAAAAAATTGTAACGAACTCGAATATTAAATGGCGAGTTTGACAATATTAGTGCACTCACTGTTGCTCGTGCGCTAAATAATCCCCATCATGAATTGCTCTTTTAATATGCTTGTTGGTTAAATAACTACATATAAATTACTTGTAATAGGTAAATACATTATGTAGATTTTAAAATAAAAATTATGTACACTAAAACAAAATCTTTTAAATGCGTATTTCCTATAGCGACTTACGGATATAACAACCTAATACATCTGGTCCCTTGACCGTCGTTATCAACGATATTAACTGTATTTGTAGCATTTTAATTTGTTATTTCTAACAAACTGTAGAACAATAAATTGTTTCTGTGATCATCATAGGCTTTATCCTCTTGTTGCTAAAATGAGGAATTAATAAACTTTATTGTTCACTGTGGTACTGATAAAATTTAAAACAATATAACTATCGAGAAATGTATCCATCTGTCTATCTTAGTTCTATGGAGTCTACAATTTCAAATACCCAATCAGTGATCTACGACGTCAAGTACCATCCTTAGACGATTCAGAAATTGTGATAACAGCAACTGTAGGCGATAGATTCTTGGACGATATAATTGAAGGACATTCTATCGCACGTATATACAATTCCTCCATCAAATTATCCTTCTTGGGCGGTTCCCCTCAAGTTTTCAAGCCTGGAATGCCAACAACAGTTTACGTAAGTTTTATAAATCCAGGGACTTTGGTGCAACTTTATTTTATTTTTTTTTTCAATGGTAGATTGTTGCATCTTTTCATGATGGATCGAGAATTATCGACGAAAGATTACGATTGGGACGCATGGAGGTTTACACGACGGTTGAAATTAGAAACGGGGGCACGGAAGTGTTGCCTGTGAGAAATTTGATAATGTCGGAAAAAGCGGGAGTTTGGATTTATAACATTGATTTGAAGCAGGAACTGCACCCAAGTGGTCCAGACGCACAACATATACTATCCAGCGTCGGTATGTCTCTATTGTTTTTCCATTTATTTTTTACTTTAAACCTTTTTTTATTTTTAGAAACTATCAAGATTCGAGCACTGTTTAAAGATATTAAGGGTGATAATATTGAACAGAATCTATTGCTTTTGGCGCACTACAGTCCTGATAATCGACATATTAAAGTGACGACTACTACACTTGATCCAAAAGTTGGAGAATATATCATACTTCATGTACGGAGCAATTTCTATATTGAACGCTTCAACTATCTGATTATTTCGAAAGGCATGATCCTCGTTAATGGTGATGAGGTTATGGAAGACTTTGTAACCACAATACCGATAGCTTTAAGTGCCGAAATGGCACCGGTTGCCACAGTCATGGTATGGCATGTTGGACGATATGGAGATGTTATTGCTGACAGTTTGACTTTCCCTGTTAATGGTATCAGTAGGAATAAGGTAATTATGTTTTTAGAATAGATTTTTGATTGTAAATATTTTGTTGTTAGACATTAATAGCTCAGATGGTAAATGTTTGTCTCTTAGTTCTCAGTTTTCATCAACAACAAAAAGGCCAGAACAGGCCACAAAGTGGAAGTAGCTATTTACGGCGAACCAGGTGCTTACGTTGGCCTCTCCGGAATTGATAATGCCTTCTATACGATGCAAGCTGGAAATGAATTGACTTACGCAAAGGTACATACATTTATTTATCAAATTTCCTTAACTTTTCTTTTTTGTTATAAGAATGAAATATGATTTAATAAATTCTTTAGGTAATAACAAAAATGTCAACGTTTGACGAACAAACAAACGGAACGCACAAATTCACCTGGCTCTCCCATCAAGGCAGACCAGACGAATTAGTTTACTATCCCTCATCAACATTCGGAATAGACGCTAACCATACTTTTGAGTACGTCGGCCTGGTAGTTTTTAGTGACGTTCCAATTCTAACCCGCCCCTCCTCCTGTAATCCTTACGAAGGCTACGCGGAATGTCTCAGCGGACAATGCTACAGAGTTTACAAGAAATGTGATGGTTTTTACGATTGTGACGACGGAACTGATGAAATTGCATGCGAAGCTGACAATAATACTGACCTTACACTCTTCCGTCGGCACAGATTCAACCGTATCCAGAGACTGTACGAGAACGTTTGGCTTTGGAAAGATGTCAATATTGGTCCCCACGGACGGCATATTTTTAATATTGATGTTCCTGCTCGACCTGTGCACTGGATGGTATCGGCGTTCTCTATGAGTCCTAGCATGGGATTCGGAATGCTTCGAGAACCAATTGAGGTTAGATTTTGTTTGTGTATTATAGTTACCGGATGTTCATAACTGAAAATTATTCTGTCGGTTTATTGTGCTTCTAAGCAGATACATTTTCTTTCTTTATCACATACACTTGCTTATTTTTGTTTTGTATATAATTTTTTACAAACAAATAACAACAATGTTGCCATTTAGTATTTAGGTATTTTTTTTTGTACCAGTACTCTTCGCAATTTTACTCTAATTTAATTATTTAAACTATTAACTACATTAATAATTAAATATAAATTATTTCTTCTAGTATGTTGGAGTTTTACCGTTCTTCATAAATGTTGAAATGCCAACCGAATGTAAACAAGGGGAACAAGTTGGCATCCGTATCAGCGTATTTAACTATATGTTAAGTAACATTGAAGCAACAGTTGTATTAGTACGTTCTCCAGATTACAAATTTGTCCATGTTGAAGAAGACGGCGTTGTAGTCGCTTATAATCCGCGCACTTCAGAAGGCGAACATCAATTTTTTATTTATATAAAGGTACCAAAAATTGTTTTTACTTTTAAAATGAACTTATATAAATATTATTCCATTTAGGCACAAGATGTCGTTGTTGTTTACATCCCAATTGTTCCAAAAAGGTTAGGTGACATTGACGTGACTGTTTACGCTTCTACTTTAATGGGAAGAGACCAAGTTACTAGACGATTGCATGTTGAGGTATAAATGTTATTTATTTCTATCTTATTATTAAAATCTGTTTGCACGTTTTTATTGACAAACTTAAAATTAAAAAAAAAGACAACTAATTGTCTGAATTTTATAGGCTGATGGTCTTCCGCAATACAGGCATCAATCCATCTTGTTAGATTTGAGTACCAGAGGGTATGCCTTCCAATACATGCACGTTAACATCACTGAAACGCCAATTATTCCTTACGATTATGATCGTTACTACGTCTTTGGGTCAAATAAAGCACAAGTTTCAATTGTCGGTGACGTAGTTGGACCTGTGTTCCCGACATTACCTGTCAATGCAACATCTTTAATGGGATTGCCTCAGGAATCGTCAGAACAAAATATATTCTCTTTTGCTGCTACTATGTACACCACCCTGTATATGAGATACACATTGCAACGTAACCGGTCTTTGGAAAGACAAGCTTTTAATCAGATGAATATCGCGTATCAGAAGCAGCTTTCCTACATGCAGTCAGATGGGTCATTCAGTCTTTTCAGGAGTGATTGGTGAGTTAAATAAAAAAATAGGTATATAATAAAATACTAGAAACAAGTAAATTTCTGTTGTACTAAAGTTGAAAGATGAGTTAGTCAAAATGTATCTACAGAATTATTTTTATAAGTAGAAATTAGTCTTTTCAGTAGTTCATTTTTCACTTCATTAACTTACATTGAAAGAGTATAACGTACAATAAGCTATAACTCAATAAGTCAAAATATAGACGCCAGAAAGACTACCACACTGTATGGTAACAAAAAGGCATAGTAAATACTGTTAAAAAATTTGTAAAGGCCTTTTCTGGTTTTTCTGTTTTTTTTTCTGTTTTTTCTGTATGAAAATCTGCATTGCATTGCCTCTAAGTTCTACCAATCATGTTTAACATATTAGCTGACACCAGTGCATGAAGCCGATCAGTCATCGGTGTCTGTTCGGTTGCAAATGTGTTAAGTAAAAAATTTTACTCCTATTCTACTTAAATTGAAAGGAGAAGTCTATGAGTTATCTAACGGAATTATTTTGAAGGAATCAATCGGATTCATCAGTATGGATGACATCTTACGTCGTCCGCATCCTCCAAGAAGCCACATTCTACGAATGGGAAAGCTTTATCTACATTGACCCAGTTGTAATTGAGCGAGCTGTCCGGTGGGTCCTTCAACACCAAACACCAGAGGGTGCTTTCTACGAAACCACCTGGTCACCAGATAGGAAATACAACGATTCTTTGAACTGGCCCGGAGATAACCTCTACAGGAACCGAAACATATCCCTCACCGCACACGTGTTGATTATGTTGGAGTCTGTAAAAGATTTATCTAGTAAGATTTGTTACTTTTTGAAGTGGTAAGGTTATGTATTTTTTTTCTGTTTCTAGCACATTTGAGTAAAGATGTGTCGATTGCACACGCGTTGGCCATAAAATGGCTTGAAAGAAATATGAAATTATTGCGGGACTATGGAAAACCATTTGAAAGGGCTATTGTTGCTTATGCGTTAATGAAAAGTAAAGCCGCTTTAGCGGAAGAGGCCTTTAGTATCTTAGTTTTGAGTGTAACCAACGGTAATGGATATGCGTACTGTGGTCGAGAATTACTTCCTGATCCGCCGTCAAAAACTGAAAATCAACGCCCGTTTTCGTTACCGAGACTCCCGTATAGGTATGACTCGGAAAATATAGAAGCTACCGCCTACGCTCTGTTAGTCTACATGGAACGGCGAGAAATTTTAGTGGAATCGATGGTAAATTGGTTGAATTCTCAACGGTTGACAAATGGAGGTTGGGCGTCAACTTCGGATACCGCAAATGCAATGAAGGCATTGATTGAGTATACAGCTAATGAGAGAATTCGAGATGTTTCCGGTTTGAGTATAACTGTTGAGGCAACAGCTCTACCAGGCCAGACAAAAGTTCTACATGTTAACGATAAGAATCGTGTCCAATTACAGTCGATTCATATACCGGAGGCTTGGGGTACCGTTAAGGTGCAAGCTAAGGGTGCAGGTTATGCAATTTTACAGATGCACGTCCAGTATAACGTAGATATCGCTAAATTTCAAACGCAACCACCTGTTAAGGCGTTTGATCTATTTACCAGGGCTGATTACTACGGAAGAAATCACTCGCATATCAATTACTTAAGTTGTCAAAGGTAAGTTATATCTCTATAAAAACATATATTTTTTTAAAAAATTAACCATCCTTTTCTACCACCTCTTCCCCTTCTTTTCTTTCTCCTTTCGCAAATCTAAATACCAATTTTATATCTATGTATGGTCTTTGATATAAGTACATGCAGTTAAAGCTCTCCTTGCGGACAGCTCCCATAATAAGACAAGTTTTCTGGAACCAAAATCGGCCATATGACGTATATTTATGTATATGATGTATATAAATTGCTCTACGATAAGCAGAGGCTGTATGTGGATAGTAGTTAGATGTAGGTAATAATAATAATAATATTAATAATATTCCTTATTAGCTAATAAGAAATAGCAGGTCAAAATAATTAAGTCTAATACTTTGCAATAATAACAACAATTACTATCCGTTTGTTGATAACTAACCTCTCTAAACTCTAAATTATGAAACCAATTACCATTTGCGAGCATATATGGTACACAGACAGAGAAAAGCACCCGTTTTTGTAACATATTTTAAGGAATAAAGTGAATACTTTGACAATTAAGAAGTTGCATCGAGAGCTCTGCTCTGAACGTGTGATGTATCTTTATGTTACATGTAACTTGTTGTGTTGTCACATTACACATCCAACAAATACAGAAAATTGAACCATTTTTTATTCTTGAAACTATCTACATTCTATTAAACCATGTCAGTTACACATATCATATATTATTTTATGAGTACACCTATCAATGCAGTTATACTTAAAAATTAAATAACTGACAATTTGTAAAGTCATAGAAGAATTATTGGCAAAGCTGGGTATAGTTCAGAAACTTAAGTTTGTTAATCGTTAATCCGTTAACAAAAAATTAAATTCTTTAACCGATTGTGATAGTCCATTAATTTGTAACAAATATAACGGAAGTGAACATTAATCCTTACTAGTTAACTTTTTATAAAAATTGTAGGTTATGTTGAGTGCCGATCAGCCGGTGATTATGCCACTCAGATAAAGCAAACCTTCCGGTTGCATAAGTTAAAATTGTCTACATTGCGTGATGCAAAATTTATAAAAGACATTGAAAAGATCAACTAAGGTGGTAGCAATTAAAAGAACTAAAAACGAGACGATTCACGCGCATACTCTATATACAGACACTGTGTTACACAAAGAAGTACATCACACATGTAATCAAACGAATATTGATCATTCTGACTTGTAGATGGTTCTTCACTAGTACGAGTAGGTTCTACTTGAGAGAAACCTCTCAAATCATTTTGTGTTTCAACATTTATATTGCATACTTTATCTTTAACAGATTCCTTTGCCTTTTCAAAGTAAATTTGATTTTCTAAAACTATGATATCTCTTCCGTTGACAAGTTTCTTTGGATTTAAAGGATCTAGTAGCCTCTATCCTTTAGTATACTCGCAGTATCCAACAAATAGTAATTTAATGCCTTAGGATCTAACATTTTTTCTTTTACTATCTGGTACATGCAGATAGACTTTGCAACCAAACAACACTCTTAGATGCTGAAGGTTTACTTTTTCTCCAGACCATTTTTCTTCAGGATTACTGTTCATCAGTGCTTTTTTGTTAGGGAACGATTTTTTTAGTAGATCGACTTTCTCCATGATTGTGCGATTGGCTCTTTCTGCGACACCGTTTAGTTCTGGTGTGTTTGGTACCGTTGTTTGGTGCTTGATCCCATGTTGGGAAAGAAAACGTTCAAATGAGTTACTAACATATTTGCCACCATTATCGGATCTGAGACACTTTATTTTCAAATTTGTTTCGTTTTCAACCATAGCTTTGAAGTGGTAAAATATTCGTAGACTTCATCTTTTCTCTTGGGGAAGTATCCAAAAGTCTTACGACTGTAGTCATCAATACGTCAAAAGGTATCGATTTCCATTGTGAGAAGATATATCATCAATTGGTCCACACAGATCTGAGTGCACAAGTTCCAGTTTTTCTTTAGCTCTCTTGAAAGATTTCTTTGGAAATGATTGCTTGGTTTGTTTAGCTGCAATGCAAGCTTCACAGGGTTCTAAAGTAGATTCAGAAAAATCATACCTGTGGCCATTCCTTGCTTAAGTAACGTCATACCAAATTTGTTCAGGTGTGCAAGTCGTTTGTGCCAAATGTCATGTGACTTTGTGTCAGAAACAAACAAACAAGCTGTTTTAGTAGGAGTTTCAGGAGATTTCTCTTGCATCTGTAGATCTAATTTATAAAGACCATTAATTTTCCTTGCTTCAGCCATAATGTTACCATTTGAATCGACTATTATGCATTTTTCTTTAAAAAACTTAACTTGAATGCCCTTTTCTGCCATTTTGCTGACTGACAGAAGATTTGCGGTCAAATTTGGAACATAAATGACATCAGAAATAATGGTTATATTTGTACCATAAACATTGATGTCTCCCCTACCACAGGTATAAAGCTTCTTATTGTTAGCCACTGTAACTTTCTGTTGCGGGTCTTGTTTGTAATTTACTAGCCATTGCTTGGTATTTGTCATATGAGCTGTAGATCCAGAGTCAACATACCATCAATTAGGCTTCAAATTTACTGACAGAGCGCAGAAAGTAGTTGAATGTGGTTGATTATTCTTCTTTTGGGAACCATTTTTAATATCTGCTCTACGACTACATCAAAACTTAAAGACATGACCTGGCTTAGAACAGTAGCTGCAGATTATTGGCTTTTTCTTCATATTTTTGTTAGCTAGGAAGGCTGCGTCTTCTTTACTTTCAAATCCTTTAACCATATTTTCTTGTAAAAGTTTACTTTTTACAAGATCGCTGGTTAGCTTGATGTTAGAGTTTTGCATTGCCATGATCATAGGGTTGCATTCTAATGACAAACCACTAAGAAGTATAACTGCAACAAACTCATCTTCTAAAGCAGCACCAATGTCACTAAGCTGTTGTGTAATGGACATAACTTGTGTAACATACTCTTGCATAGAATTAAATGAGGTTAATTTCATTCCAAAAAGCATCCTAAGCAGTGACTGACGTCTTGAAAGACTTTGATCTTCATAGGCAATTTTTAAATTATCCCATACTTGCTTGGGAGAAGTAGCATTCTTGATGAGTACAAATGTGCAAGACTGTACCATCAAGCAAATCTTTGCTCTCTTTTAGTTCCTTTTTAGGATCTTTATTGATAACATTACCTTGGACATCAGTTTCAATGCAATCCCATAAATCTTCATGAATTAGGTACATTTGCATTAAAAACTTCCAGTTGCAATAATTAGACGAACCATCTACTTTCTCCATGGACGGTAAAGCACCTTGAGAACTCATTTTTTCTTTCTTGAACGACTAACTTAGACCTGGAGTCCAGTGGCGGCTCGTAGCTAAAACTAGTGGGGGTGCTGCTCCAAAAAATGTTCAGCCTTTCTTTAAAATTTGTAAAAGGAAACAAAAATGTATAAAAGGATAATTTATTCAGAAACTAATATAAATCCAAAAATCTTAACAGAACAAAATCAAACATAATACTTTAATACATTACAACTTCTTCACGCTTGAACTATTCATTTAAAAATGAAATCCATTCTTCTGGATTTTAATTGTGCGAGAAGATTAATAATTTTCTCCTTTTTATCAGCATGACTTTTCTCCATGGAAAGCACTGCAAGTGCGTTTTACCTATCTGAAGTCATGGTGCTTCTTAGAAAAGTTTTTATTCTTTTAAGTGTTGAAAAGCACCGTTCTGCCTCTGCTGTTGTCATAGGAAGTGTCAAGAGACTTTTTATTAGTTTTCTAATTTCACTAAACACTTCATCTAAATTATTTTCAGAGATAAATTTCAGCAGATCAATTAATTTGCAATATTGATGTATATCAGATCTAGAATAAAATACCTTCAGTTCGGTTTCAAGTTTTTCTTTGTCAATAATCGGATATGCTTCAGATTTTTATTTCTAAAACTAGTGAGGCATTTCTTGTCGAATAATTTTGCATAATTAAATAATAAATAAGTTGTAAATAAATAATTTACCATCCGCGCCGTAGCAAAATACCAACTGACGATTTACTGATATTTTGTTAGTACGAACTTCAGCCGCGGGCGAATTAAAGAGGTCGCCACACACGTTACTTTTGCATAGGCATTGCCGTTCTCGTGGAACTGCGGGACCGACAGTGCCTGTCTATCTCTACCAGGCCGCTGGTTCCTGTGCACGTACCTCTATGCGCATGCGCAGATCACTGCAACCACGCGCCCGTGGAACTGTAATGATCACAGTTCCATACAAACGATTTTATATGCGTTTTTTGTATCTTTTTCTTATACTGGGGGATGGCTACTGACATAAAGCTTAAGGATTACGCATTTGACATGTATAAAGAAAGAATTAAAGAAAAAAGGACTCATTATAGTTATTAAATGTGATCGATTATATCAAATGGAAGTAGGGGGTGCTGCAGTTCCACAGTTCCTATACGCGAGCCGCCACTGCTGGAGTCTTTTTGAGAAACATTTCTGGGCCCATAACCAGTTAGAAATTAACAATTATAGTTAGTCTTCTGTAGAGTATGTAAAAAGATACAGCAACAGTTTTTATGACAACTTTTTTAATAATAATAATAATAATGACAACATGAAACAAGTAATGGTGTGCCATAGACATTAACATACTTGACTATGATGTTTATTGAACATTCATGGAACATATTCTAACATACCTACCTAACAAAAAATAAATATAATATTAATAATAATAATTATTATAATCATAATCTTGAAAATACACTAGCGGGAAAATGGTCACATATAACATACAATTTAAGATACAATAAAATTTATTTTATTATCTCATGTAATTAATAAATTCTTCAACATCGTAGAAGATTTTTGTTGTCAGCAGTATTCACAGATCTGCATTTAGCTTCCTTGGCGGTTTACTCTGCCATTAAAATGTGATTATTTACCCATCAGTATATCAGTTAATTTCTGGTTATTACTTTTAAGTTAGTTCGTTGCGGCTCAGGCAAGTCAAACCGCATTTCAAATCACAAAGATTTAAAGAAATTGTAACCGGATTGTTGCCAGACGACGATTATCTTATTGTTACGCTACAAGCCACAGATTATGAAAGTTCTAGAGCCCTATTCTCTAAGGTGTAACAAAATCCGTTGCTGGCTTTTGGACAATAAATACTGAAATATAAATCATTCAAATAATCATTCATTCAAATAAACAAAATATTTCAGAATCTTTATAACTGGGTCACGTTTATACTCTTTTAGATGAACTAATTTGAATGAATCAGAAAGATTGGGAATGGCCGTCCTGGACATTGCAATCCCAACTGGTTACCTTATTCAGCTCGACCAGTATATCAGGTCACGTTCGTATTAGAAATTTACATAAAATTGTGTGTGTATCTTCAACAAAAATTCAGTCATTAGAAAGAATCAACAACCTGGCAACTGGGCGGTTGCCAGACTAGTCATTGTCTTATTGTTACGCTAAAGGGGACAGATTATGAAAGTTCTAGCCGTATTCTCTATGGTGTAATGAATGGGTGGCTCTTGGACTATAAATACTGAAATGTAAATTATCGTTTACGTTAGAAAAATATTTCAGAATCTTTATAATAGTGTCATGCTTATACTCTTTTAGATGGACTAATTTGAATGAATCAGAGAGATCAGGAATGGCTGTCCTGGACATTGCAATCCCGACTGGTTACATTATTCAGCAACAACGACTTGACCACTATATTAGGTCACGACGTGTTAGAAATTTACAGAGAGCAAGATTTTTGGATACCAAAGTGCTCTTTTATTTTGATTATGTAAGTATTTAAATTCAAAGTACCTCTAACAAAAAAAAAAAAAACAAACTTATCTGCTTCCTACAGCTGGACAACGAAGAAACCTGCGTTAACTTAACCATAGAAAGATGGCATCCAGTCGCAAACATGTCGCGATACCTCCCCATTCGAGTTTATGATTATTACGCTCCAGGTACGCCTAACCGCAAAAATAAAATTTGCAAATTGTAACCTAATTTTTTTTTACAGAACGTTTTAACGAGACAATTTTTGATTCGTCATCAACTTATCAGCTGACAATTTGTCAAGTTTGCGGTAGCAGTCAGTGTCCGTACTGTTCCATCTACAACGCAGCTGTTACTACACCGATTCCGTTTATCACAATTCTACTTACGAGTTTCGTGTTGATTGTACGATATTTTAGGTTAGAAGAGGGAGTTGTCATTTAGGCAAGGCGTGTGATTTGTAGATATTTTCTATTTTTATATGTAAAAGAGAACGAAACTTTGGATTTACGTACAAAATTTCTGATATCATAATCACTCGTAGGAAGTACAAATGTTTAAATATTATATATAGTGCCTGTATAGTTTATAAGACGGTAACGCAGTTTTATTGAGATCAACAAGTACGTAAATTCATTTGTTTATTTTTTGTTTGTCTTACAGATTAAGCTTCTACTTAATAGAGATATCTTTGAATTGATGTTAGCTAGAGGTGCTTTTCATCAGCTGTTTCGTGTTCATTTCTATTGTTTTATTTTTATATAGATCTTGGAAAATGATATGAACAAGTAGCAAAAAAAGTGTTTTTAATGCACAACTTATGAATGACTCTTAAAAATTGTATATAAATTATTGGATTTTGTATGACTTCTTGTTTTTCTCTGTGAAAGTGTATTTAATCATGAGTCACCCCTATTGTTATCAAAGTCATACAACATTCAAAACAAAAATATTAAAAGTATTAAGACAAAGAAAAATTGATTAAGATGAGCCTATAAGGCTCTGTTAGTCTCAACAAACCGTCCATTTTCTTTTTGTAAGTAATTTCCAACTTGGTTGGAGTAGAGTAGAATAAACAAAAGAATGACTAATATATAATTTTTTTATACTCGTATATATATTTTTCTCTTTCTTTCGATACGCAGAATGCAATAACTCTTCTTTATTATTATTATGATTATAAATAATTGTAAATACGACTGTTTATTAAACACAAAGGAAATCTCAGTTTATGTTCTAGGGTAGTTTTTAGTTTCTTTCTATAAGCGATAAAGATTGAAAATTTAATAAAAAAGGATGGAAGAAGCTGTTTGTATAATGTTGACTTTAATAAATATATTTTCTTTTGTACAAGTTGGTTTTATTTCTCATTTTTATTTTCTCATATAAGCTATTAACTGCAATATCCTGCAACTATGAACGGAGGCACACCACACTCTCAATCAGGGCCGGTACGAGGTTGGTTCAGCGTCTTCCCCGAAACCCGGCCTCTCGAGTAAACAAGAAACACAATTTTCTATGAACGATTGTGTAAGTCATCCTGAAGAAAAAATAATCAAGACATCATTAGAGGAATAATCAGATTTTCCACTAACAAAAACCTTAAAGGAGAATATCCACCAAGGACAGAGAACCAATTTTTGTCAAATAATGCATAGTCTGTTTCAAAGTTTTAAGTAGTAGAGATAATTTCAACTAAGTAGAGCACCCCACGTGAGCCCTCGCAAAGGTGCGCAATGGATAAACATACATTCAGTGGCGTAGATAGTTTGGGAGATTGGGACCACTTGGGACGCATTCTTAAAATGTGTTCTGAGATGACAGGAATTCACAGGTCTACAATGATTAATAGCGAAAAAACAAATTATTCAAAAATTCTGAACGTTTTTAGATGATCCAAATGAATAATGATAATAAAATTAAGCACTCATGAACGTCTCTCGTGAGTGAGGTTATGTTGTATATTTACAACGAGACAACTCACGCAGTCGGTATTGTTGGTATGTAGTTAGTATGTGGGTCGTCAGATAACACTTTTATCTACGACTCATATAATAAGTTCACTGCATATTATTACGAATAAAACAGTGTTGGTTAGAACAGAATATACAATTTATTGTATATTGATATAAACTAATTAATTTAATATAAACTAATGTTAAAAACTCGTGATAAAGGTAAAATTAAACGGAATCGACTGACGCTGTCAACGGTCTATTCGTCTCTGCCCGTCCAGGCTCAGGTACTCGCTGCCTCCCCTCTCTGGAACGCCTCCGTGGGATTCCCCCGGTTAATTGACGAGTCCCGTGATCGCCAGTTGCCAACCTTAGGACATCCCGTGATTCCAATCCGTAACATTCGGCCATCCTGGAAATTGAGTGTCCCACTCAGCCACAGCAAGTACCTGTTAACAATTTCAGAGTAGTCCTTTGTTTTTTTGTCCTCTTTATACTTTCAGTTATTACATGTCATAAATCACACATTCAAATTGGGGCCCCATTCAAATGCACACACACGAATATAATACAAAAAAAGGAAAAGTGTATGTTTTTTTTTTATAGCTGTTTAGAGAATACCGTCTAACCTCGACAATTTTGTCCATGCACGGTTAGCAGTCTATTTTCTCAAATCCCGTGCAGTATCTAGTACAAACTAGTGCCTTGCACCGGGTTCAGTGCTGTATCTAGTTGAGACTAGTGCCTTGCATCTGAGATCCTTGCAGTGTCTAGCTGAAGTTAGTGCCTCGCACCCTAGGTTGTGCTGTATCTAGCTCAGACTAGTGCCTTGCACTCCAGATCTATGCAGTATCTAGTTCAAACTAGTGCCTTGCACTCAAATTCTACTCTGGCCATATAAGTTTCAGGTGCCATGCTAATTACAATAGTCTTACCTGTGTTGTTTTTATTTTTTTAATTACTCGTTACCAAATCTTATCCAGGGCTTTACATTTTCAACCCCTACTACACTGCAATATTTTGCCCGACAACTTCCAGGTATATTCTCCACTTCGTAGCGGTCGTTACCCATTACCTTAGAGACTCGAAATGGGCCCTTCCATTTTGGCAGTAACTTTTGACTTGAACCTGTCACAGCGTTGCTCGTAATTTTAATTAGAACTAAATCTCCAACTAAATATTTTCTAGGGATACACCTTTTTGCGTCAAAGTAAGCCTTTTGCTTATTTTGATAGGATTCTGTCCTTTCGCTCAAGGCATTCCGTACGGCGGTGACATCTATGTTGGATCCGGCCTCGCAATCCAACACATTTCCGTGCAAGACTCGATAACCCATCAGCATTTCACTAGGAGAACATCCCAAAGCAGTGTTGATGGTCCCGTTTATGCCAACCTGTATGTTTGACACATTCTGATCCCATTGATCTTCCTGTTTATCGGCACCCATGGTAGCGAGTGAGTCGAGTACTGTCCTGTTATAGCGCTCTATCTGACCGTTGGCCGTAAACAACAGTCGCCTAACGTGACCAACTCAACTCTCTCTGTCAGATAAATACTTTGCAAAGTCATTTCTTTTACTAACGTTTCAGTAATTAAGCTTCATTCGCTACCGAAATCAATGTAACATTTCACTTCATTATTGTCAATACAAATATTTTTAAAGAATTTATCATTACTAGTAGGACCAACATAATTAACGTGCTTGTAGCGTACTAATTGATTAGATTGACTGTTATTTTGCCGATTCGGACATTTTCTTTGTATGTGTCCCACTTCATTACAACCATAACAAGTTTTGCTACTAACAACGGACTTATTCTGTGTAGACACATTGACATGAGATGTAGTGCTAGATCGTGCATCTATTGTTTTAAAATGAGAAGCTAGTACAGCAGGGTCAATTATACCAGCAACCTCTATAGATAATTTCATCTGTTCATTTCGGATACCGCCTAGAATTAAATTTACCGGATCCTCTGAAGTCAACGATAATTTCAAATCATTTATTAGGGACATTTTCTCGAAAATATACTGGTATAGAGACTGATCAGGCTTAGCCACACACCCTAACATTTTTAATAGTAAACTGTGCAAATCGCGTTTTACTTTAAACATTTCAAGTAGCATTTGTTTCCATTGAGCCCATGTAAAAACATGGCTAGGCAGACCCCGATACCAAATTTCCGCAGGGCCCCTCAATTTACCCAAAGCTAAATGACAAATGACATAATCCTCCCATTTATACAATGTTGCAAACTCATCAATTTGATGTAGCCAATCGATAATATTTTGATGCAAAGGATCGAATTCGTTCACAATATTGTGACTCAATGACAAAAATGCATGGGTATTGGTGTTCCCGGTTCCGCGTATTATATTATTTGTTTGTTCACTTACTTGAACAGTCTGCTCAACTGACCGCCGTTTTCTGTCAGCTTTCCTTTGTTTGTCGCTGTGGTCACTGTGTTTTGAACGCTTGCTCCGGGAACGGTCACGCCTTCTTTTCTCGTGCTCGGACTCGCTATCCGATGAGCTATGATGATGCCTTCTACGCCGCTTTTCTTTTTTTGGCATCGTGGAATTCTTTATCGCACTTCTGATGTTACGAATAAAACAGTGTTGGTTAGAACAGAATATACAATTTATTGTATATTGATAGAAATATAAACTAATGTTAAAAACTCGTGATAAAGGTAAAATTAAACGGAATCGACTGACGCTGTCAACGGTCTATTCGTCTCTGCCCGTCCAGGCTCAGGTACTCGCTGCCTCCCCTCTCTGGAACGCCTCCGTGGGATTCCCCCGGTTAATTGACGAGTCCCGTGATCGCCAGTTGCCAACCTTAGGACATCCCGTGATTCCAATCCGTAACAATATATATGTATCTATGACTATATAACCCTCATCATTATACGCGCCAATGATTATAATGACACTAGCGTTGTATAATAATGACAGTTCGTTCAAATAATGACCTCATTATTTGGACGAACTGTCATCATTATACAACGCTAGTGTCAAAGTCTGTCAAAACCTACGTGGATGAAAGTTATGTGACATTTCGCCTTTCCAACATTGACAAATACATTTAAATCATTTTGCATAAAATGGAATTTATGAGTCGTAGATAAAACGTCGTATTTGACTCGCATATAACGGTTATAAATCACTCGCATGATTACACGCTCGCCTACGTCTCGCGTGTAAACTTCATGCTTGCGATTTATATCCTTAATATGTGCTCGTCAAATAATATACTATTATTGAAATCATGTGTATAAAATAGGGTGACCAACTGTCCCTATTTGAGCAGGCAGTCCCGAATTTGATTTTGATTGATTTTAAATTTGGTAGAAAATAGTTGAAAGGATAAAGTCCACTGAAAACCACCGGCACTACTCCACATAAAACAAAACTGAAAATTGTTATTATCGGAGTTCGATCCAAACAAAAACAATTATAACTTTATTGTTACTGAAAACTCATATTCAACTCATATTTTTAGACGTTCTTCTTAAATCTATAAAAAGGCTTACACTATGAATAAATAGTAATCACCAGATAATCCAATGACCATTTAAGAAAAAATCCATTATTGGAAAACAGTGAAAAAAAGCTGATGCGGCCAGGCACATGACTCTAGCATACTATTTATAAAATCAATAGTAAATGAGTTTCTATATGATCGAGATCGGTCGTATCTGCATTAAAATAAAACTAGTTAGCCAGGATTTGACACAGGGTTCGCCTGAGTGGGCCCGACATTTTGGTTGGGCCCAACATTTTGAAATATTTGGAGTTTTTTCAGTTGGGCTGGCTTGAAATAAAGAAAGGTGTTTATTGAAAACTCGTAATGGGCAAAAGTAAATTTCAAAGGGTAATACAGTTTCTTTTTTTTTGACTTGTTTATTTTACGTCGGTCTAGTTCCGCAACTTAGGCCAATCACCGACGCTGAGGGCAGGCTACACACACCCAGGAATTTTGTCCTACTTTAGGAATTCCAACCTCCAGTAAGAGTTCTTTAACGTGCACGTCGCATAATGACAGCACACGGGGCCACCGGCTTTACTTCCTCATCCGATGGAAGGCGGCATGCAAAGGTATTTGTTCCCTGCCTAAAATACCAGGACAGTCGATTTTAGCCCGAGCCGGGATTCGATCCCGGGCCTCCAGCGTAGATAGCAGCCTCTCTATCCTATACAGTATACGCCATCGACCCCCCTAATACAGTTTTTATTTTACTTTTAAAACGCAACACAAAATATAGATACTTTCAGTTAACAATTCAGAACAAAACTCAAGTTTTAAGTATTCTTAAGTATTCTTATTCACTCGGTCTTGTGAATAGGTGTGTTAAGAAAAGATCAAAATACGAACCACCACAAACACATTGAGTTCACCAGTCGACACGGTTAGTGGTATCCATATTAAGTAAATATATTTTCCGTCGATCGTTTATTTATGAGCCAGTTTAGTGAATAGGAAATCGTTTATTAAAGTACTCCATTAATGCACGATTTCTATTAATGCATGATTTGTTATAGCCAATCAAAAGACGCAATGACGTCGTTTGATTGGCCAATCGAACATATAATAATAATAATAATAATAATAATAATAATATGTCTTTATTAATTCATACAATTTACATTAATTAAGAATAAACAATACATAAGCCTACATGGCGGAGATTAGAGTTTAAAACTCTCTCTTCCACTCAACCATGCGAAAGAAATGAAAAAAATAACGTAAAATGAAAACTAACAATATTTGAAAAACAAAAAGATAAACATTCACAATAAAAAATAAATAACTATTAAGAGTTGTACATATAATCGTCTAGCAGCTGTTAAGAGAAAAAAAAAAGCATTTCAGGTTAATGTCGGACAGCATATACATGGAAACGAAACTAACCGCCCGCACCGCTCTGCTCGTTAAAGAGTCTTTCTCGAATACGCCTCGCAAAAGGTTTGGGATGCAAGGTTTTACAGTCTTCGGGCAGAGCATTATAAAGTTTTGGCAGATTGTAGCTAAATGATCTTTCAAACAATGATGTCTTGTGAAGAGGTGGAGTTATGAAAGCCCTCCATCGGGTATTAATGTGATGCACATCTGTCCGAAACCCAATCTTCTGGTGCAGATAACGCGGCAATTTATTCGTCAGTATTCGCTGATAAAAAGTTAACATGTGCAGCTTTCGCCTATTTTTCATGTTCAGCCAACCGACATCAGCAAGTTTATGGCTTATGTGCTCCCCTCTTCGAATTCCAAAAATCATCCGCAAACATGAGTTCTGGGCACGCTGTATACGTTTTACGTTGGTAGAATCTAAACACGGACCGTACACCACATCGCAAAAGTCAAACTGACTCAGAACAAGCTGATTGCATAAGATGGACTTGGTCTTCTGGTCGATGATATGTCTACTGGGGTAGATGCTTTTAAGTACGGCATATGCTGCTCTTATGCATTTATCCACGTGCTCTTTAAATTTTAAATTTTTATCCATCAACAGGCCAAGATTCCGTGCGCACGACACAACATTCAGGGGATGGCCATCAATCAGTACGCGCAAATGCGGGCTAAGACGAGCACACGACAACTGCTTTCCAAGCAGCATCAAAACTGTTTTGTCGGCATTCAGCATCAAGCAGTGTCTATTAGATTCGCGTATCAGCCGCGCTATGTCCGAAGTCATTCGTTCCCCAGCAGTCGCAACCTGATCCTTTGGAAAGCTAAGGTAAAGTTGCGAGTCATCAGCATAGAAGTGCGGCGTGGTGAAAGTCAAGGCAGAAGGAAGATTGCACACATACAGTGAAAAAATCAGCGGGCCCAAAATGCTTCCCTGCGGCACCCCCGACGAGACACGACATGGCTCCGAACGCGCACCACCGATAACAACAACCTGCCTTCTCCCGGACACATACGATCTCATAAGCTTCCTTGCAGACGCGCCAAAACCTACAAAATGCAGCACTGAGTCGAGCATAGAATGATCAATTGTGTCGAATGCCTTGCTGTAGTCCAATAATGCAAGGGCCGTTAGAGAATCATCATCTGCCGCACGCATATGTGAAATGAAACCTTCCAATCAAAACATACCGCTCTCTAGAACTGTCAGTGTCAAGTTACATAAATTGTTATATAACCTAAAAAGACATCCGCGAAGAAAAATCTATGTAGACGACGCTAAAAGAATACGATCGACGGAAAAATTTTGTAACCAACTCGAATATAAACAGCGATTAATGATCTCGACAATTAACGCGCTCGCTTCGCTCGCGCGTTAAACAGTCTCGGTCATTAATCGCTCTTTTTAATATACTTGTTGGTTAAATAACTATTATCTACGACTCACATATAATAAGTTCATTGCATACGTATCTATGACTATATAATCCCCATCATTATAATGACACTAGCGTTGTATAATAATGACAGTGTTGAGGGAACTTGCCGAATTAAAACACGAAGACCACTTAAAACATATATTGTTGTATCAACTAGTTACAAGGTTTACACAGGCCTAGCTTATAGTAACGTAATGATAAAAGAACTCCATGAAGACATGCAAGTAGACCTATATATAGGGAAAAGTCGTACGATGTTTCGTCACAGGTATTATCCAATAGGATTTGAAAAGCTAACTTACTTAACCAATAGGATTCGAGATGACATCCTTCGTTCCAACACAAAGGATTTATATATTTATGCAACTGAAGTGATATACGAAACAGCGTACGTGATAAACACAAAATTAAGAACAAAGGAGAAACGGAAGATAGGCAATTCTACGAATGCATGCGTATTAGGTACCATTATACAACACCTTCCCCCTAATTTTTAAAATTGTACCTTGGATTGGTACAATTTTCGTTTACATTACTAGAAGATTGAACTGACTCAGACGGAGATGGGGTTGTATCCGTACCGTCCACTGAAACAATATTTTCTACTGCATCAGCCTCTCGTCTGAATATCTTTGCTAAAAATAAAGGATACTTAATATGTACGACATATAAAAGACAAATTAATCCTAAAGCTAAAATAATATAAAAATACATAAAATGAACATGCTTATAATACGAGACATGTTGTAGTCTTTCTGCCTCAGTCTTAAGGATAGCAAGCGACATACTAGCGTGTTTCAACGGAGAGACATCCAAAGGCGTAATGATCGTAGGAATTGTCAATGATGGACTAAAAGATGTATTTAGGTTTTCAAGATATGATATATTAAAATGAACGCTTGGAATATAATTATTGAACACCGAATAATTGTTGTTACCAGGAAATGCAAGAATTATTGAGTTTAAGAATACCTTACAATCGGGTTTTGCTGAAAGAATGCCGGTTCCATTAAGATATAGTATCTTGGACGTCTTGTGACATTGTAAATTTACTTTGACCGTTTCTGGAATGGCAAATATCCACGAATGTGGTTGATACAGCTTGATAAACATAGGATTCGATAGCTTTAAAACTCGAATAGGACATGAGTCCGGTATATGCGTGATATGAGAATTGAACAACCTTGATTCACAGGTGCTGTGCACATTAGTCATTAAAATTGGCTTTAATTGTTTACAAATAAAATGTTTTTGAATTTTAGTACATGAATTCAATTCAATGTAATCCATATCAAAGTAATACTGTTGAACAGTATCCATTGCAAGAAATTGTTTCTCGACGTGAACATATTGAAATGTATCTGTCTTAATTGTAGATGGCATTGTGCTTATTCCGTACAAATGATATATTTTTCCTTCTACGATAGGCAAGGTAAGTATGAATGTTACTCTATCATGGTAAACATAAACATTTGGGCTCAACAACTGCATTAATGACTGTGCATTATCCAGAGTGATGTCAAATGCGAAAGTAGTTCCTATCGGTAAGAAAGGTTGAATGGTTCTTAATTCATTTATCAGCTTAACAGGGTTCATAATGAATGGGCTTATTATGCCTTTCTGTGACAAGGATAAAATCTGAATCAAGACTGACTGCTGCTTAGAGAGTTCACTAGACAATAGGGTGAACATATTTACCAATAATTCAAACTCATTTTTGTACTGTATTGTTGTCACACCAAGATTTAAATTGTTGACATAATCTGAAATTTTAATCATCGATTTTTCTATTTGTTTAAATTTGCTTTGCAACGATAAACTAGTTTTATTGAATGCTTCAATAGTTGTTTCGAATACAGAAATTTGCTGCTTCATTAATGTAATTAAATGGTTCTGACTTGTACTTAATTTATCTATCTGATCGTTGTAATAGTGTGCGTCGTCTTCGTCTAACGTTCCGAACAATGTCTTGGAAATTTTTCCAACTAAATTAATTAATCCACGCTTTGATCTATACTCATGTTTAGATTCAATTATGTTTGATATAAGTTCATCCGTTTGTACCAATTCAATATTAACGTTGGACAAAATAGGCTTAAAAGAGGTACACTCATGCGTTAAAAATTGTTTAGAGATAGCCTTCCCACAAAAATCGAATATGTAGTCAGAATAATGTAAAACACTTGATAAGGTTTTCCTATAATTCCTGGGATCATAATAAGTGATTAAATTCCATTTAGCGTTATATATTTTTATGTCTCCAACTTCCTCGTAAAACAGACCTGAACTCTGCTTGTAAAACGATACGTTGTAGTGGCTGTCGTTGTAACCTTCGTAGGAATGCGCGGTGCTGACCCAGCTGACTATTGCGAGACAGATGATTAAGGGGGTCATATCTGTAAGGAATACTGAGTGTTACTAAAGAGGTGCTAAGCTTAAATATTAAAGTAAGTAGGTTATTATAACCACTCAAACTATTCTTGGAACAATTTTAACCGATTCTTATGAACTTTTACAAATTTCTTTTTAATAGCAATTGTGACGTTCACTGGAGAATTAATAGACGTAACTGTATAGGGTCCCGAATATAAAGATCGTAACTTCCGGCTCGTTCCCGGTTCTGTGTGTTCGTTTCGCAAAAGAACCTTATCACCTACACGAATTTGTAGGTCCCGAGTATGTCGGTCGTACTGACTCTTGGATGTTTCCTTCTTCCTAATTAACGAATCTCTCGCTTTCGACTGGCATTGTTGCAAACGAAGTTTTAATTCTGCCGCATAATCGTCATAATTATATATAACCTCAGGCCGCTTTAATACGGATGAAGGTAGTTCCGCTACATGGCCAAATAATAGCTCAAAAGGGGTGTAATTGGTCGACTGATGAGGAGTTGTATTGTATGTGAATAAAGCATAAGGAATGTATTCATTCCAATCCAACTGATCGTCCGAAATGAAGCTTCTGAGATATTCTTTCAATGTACGATGGCTTCGCTCGAGGGCGCCATTTGATTGGGGATGATATGCGGTACACTGAATTTGATTTATACGAAGAAGTTTGCAAGTGTTTTTAAATAGCTGACTACAAAAATTAGTACCTTGATCGGTTACCAAGGTCTTAGGAATGCCATAGATACAAATAATTTTTGTTACGAAAGCTTTTGCCACGGATTCGGCCTCTTGGTTTGGTAGAGGTATGGCTATAGCATATTTGGATAAATCATCTTGAAAAGTCAAAATGTATTTATCCCCCGAATAAGTAGGTACTAGAGGACCAACAATGTCTAGAAATACCTTTTGAAATGGAACGGATGCCGTGGTTGTAATTTGCATGGGGCATTGTGTAGTTTTCCCGCTTTTATTTTTTTGACACAGTTCACACTTCTTAATAAAGGATTTTATGTGATCATGCATGTTTCTCCACTTATAGTAGAGTTTTATTCTATCATACGTGCGCGAGACTCCCTCATGCCCTCCTGTAGGGGCTGTGTGAAATTCGGCCAGGATCTGATCTTTTTGTTCCTCGTCAAGGTCCTCGATAATTCGATTATGGTGAATCTGTACGAGAATATTAGTTCCTTTAAATATGTACCGAATCATTGAGCGTATTAAATCGCTTTGTAATTGATCGTGATGACGTACTAATTTTGGAATAGCTAACGCGGAAATGTTGTGTTCCAGGCAGGAGGCACGTAAATTTTGAAGACACTGGAAAACATCTTCATATGACAACCTTTGATGGATGTTTTCGCGTAACAATAAGTATACAATAGGCTTATTGTTAACATTACGAACACATACGCTATACAGCTCAAGATTTTCAATTTCATTCGTGGTAATAGCACCGTATTTCTTAGAAAATTCCGCGAGGTATCCTACCTCGTCAACAAGGTCTCGGGTTACTCCGATAACTGGACAGAACTCAGATGAGGCATTAAGAATAGATGTGTCCTTGTCAACTACGGCGTTGTTGTAAATGATACCACTGGAACGTGCTTCAAGATAATTTTCGTATGTGCATACAGGTTGAGTAGTAGAAGACTGTGCATTGGTATAATGTACAGTGCGACTTAGGGCATCGGCTACATGGTTTATTTTGCCGGGCTTATATTTTACCTCATACTCGAACTCTTCCAATTTCAACCTGAACTTCATTAGACGACTGCTAGGGTCTTTGATGGAAAAAAGATAGATAAGGGGTTTATGATCTGTGAAGATGTAAAACCTTTTTCCATAGAGATAGGGGCGGTAATGGCCTACGGACCATACTATGGCTAAAAGCTCCCTTTCGATCGTAGAATAACCCTTCTCTGCACGATTTAACGTCCTACTAGCAAAAGCGATGGGGAGATCGTGTTCGCCCTGGGAAAGAACTGCACCAATTGCCTCACCACTCGCGTCTGTGGTTAAGTTAAATGGTTCGTTGAAATCGGGATATTTTAATACTGGATAGTTGGTTAGCTTACCCTTAAGCTGTTCAAAAGCTAATTCGCAAATGGATGTCCAAACGAATGGTATATCCTTCTTTAACAATTCATACAAAGGTTTCGCTATTGAGGAGAAATGCGATACGAACCTTCGATAATATGATGCGAGACCAAGGAAGCTTTGAAGTTGCTTAACGTTTACAGGGGTTGGAAAATTCCTAACAGAAGAAACTTTGGCTGGATCTGGTTTGATCCCATGCTCCGATACAATATGGCCTAGATAAGTTATCTCTTTTCGTAGGAATTCGCACTTATCAGGTTGCAACTTAAGGTTATTTTCACGGAGACGATCGAAAACTTCGACTAATCTGTCATTATGTTGTTTTAAACTCGACCCAAAAATAACAATATCATCTAAGTACACCAGAGCCCTAATTCCCTGGATTCCACTGAGGACGGAATTTAACAATCTCTGAAAAGTCGCAGGGGAACCCTTTAGGCCCATGGGCAATCGGTTGTACTCAAAATGGCCAGTTGGGGTACTAAATGCCGTGAGCGGCTTGCTCTCTTCGTGCAATGGAATCTGATGGAAGCCATTTGCAAGGTCAACGACCGAGAAATATTTTGATGACCCCAGCTGATCGAAAATTTCCGAAATATTCGGTAATGGGAAAGCATCGGAGATTGTACAATCATTAAGTTTACGGAAATCTATGACGACACGGAATCGTTTGTTGCCCTCACGATCGGGTTTCTTGGGCACTATTAACAAAGGACTATTGTAAGGACTTCTAGAATGTCTAATTATTTCCGCATCCAGCATTTTATTTACTTCCTTATTGATTTCTGATTTCTGATGTTCCGGTAACCGGTAAGGTTTAACAAATACCGGTGGAGTATTCTCAACTAAGGGTATTTTATGACAGATAGCTTCTGTATATGTTAATTTGTCGCTGGGTAAGTGAAAGATATCGGAATAATTTCGACAAATTTGTAGAATAGACTCTTGCTCCTCAGAATTTAAATGATTAATACTAAGAACCGATTCTAGGACCTCATTGCGCTCTGCATCTGCTACCGTTGTATAATGTAAGGTATGATAGTCGGACAATTCTTCCAGCTCTAACGATAAATCATCAAGAACTACTTCGCTCTCAGTAGAATTTAATAAATTGATGTGGCAGGTGCCATCAAACGAACGAACCAAACAGTTTCCAACATGAACGCCGGGTATGACTTCTTTGGCTACGCAAAGTTTGTCCGAGTAAATATTGGAAGGGATTTTTGCTACGATCTCCGACCTAGGAGGAATTATTATTTGATGAGGCCTAGATATATTGACAATAACATTATAGTCCGGATGAATTTTAAATGACATCTGATTTAACTCGTAGTTTAAATTAAAGTTATATTTTAAGAACAAATCATGACCAAGTAGACCATCGCTCGTGATTGGGAAATTTCGAGGTACTATATGGAATGGATGAATGATGCTTCTATTACCAAATTTCAATTCAATATTCGCGACACCCAATGACTCAATGAATTCTTGAGTAATACCTTTCAGCTTAACCTTCTGATTCGGAAAAATAACCTGCTCGTCGCTTACATTTTGCACCTTGAGAATACAGATATCGCTACCTGTGTCTAAAAGGAGTCTGGCGTGATGGTTTTCAAACCCATCACTACTTATGGTAACACAAGGTGAACTAAGAGACTCATCCAAGTCTACATTACATATGGACTTCTTGGAATTGAAATTTTTACAGGATCCTACAATAGAATTCGCGTCACGCAATCTAACATATGAAGTAGGAATAGAAAAAGATGAAACGTGGTTTAGGCAGACTTCTTTATCTCGGCTCCCGTTACACTGCCTGATGTACCGGGCGCATTGGAGTTTTCCGGGACATGGTTGGCGTTTCTCAAGCGCTTGCGACACTCTTTTATGTGGTGACCAACGCGTTTACAATACGAGCATATAAGTCTCACGTTACCTTCTTGTTTGATAACGGGCTGTTTAACCGGATATGATCCCGGTGATGAGAGAGAGAAGCATTTGTTTGCCGTATGACCGGGTTTATTACACTTATAGCAAACTATTACAGACTGTTTGGGTTTCAAATTGATTTTGGAGTTATGATTAACTTTTCGCGTTGCATTGCTTCGCTCTTCCAACACGGCACATTCTATAGCTTCCCGGAGGGTGGTATGCCTACTAGCTTTTACGATGAGTCGGTAAGGTTCTAAAAGACCGTTTGAAAAGGCTCTAAGCGCGGTTTTCGCGTTAAGGCTAATCACTACAGCTGCTGAATCTTCACCTTCGCTTTGTATACACGCGTCGTTCAAATCTGTTTCTAGAGACTCCAACCTATTCGCAAAAGTACGAATATCCTCATTAGGATACTGACGACAATTTACCAGTTCCATTTGGAGCTGGGCAACTGTCCTACGTTCTAGAAATTGGTTTTGGAGGAGTGTCTTTAACTCTTCCCAGGAATCATAAGTGCTATATTTAACCAAATTATAAACTTTCCCTGATATTCGACTTTCGACGATTTGCAAGAGTAACTGTTTATCGTTGATCGTAGAAGCCGTTTTAGCAACTATGTCACAACACCCAATAAATTTTTGAAAATTTTCTCGACTGCCGTCGAACTCGGGGATCATTTTAAAAGCAAATTCGGTTTTGAATGGCATTTCGTCCAAATCACTGACGTTTCCTATATCCGAACCGTCTATTACCGTCCCAGTATCGCTATCGCTATCACCCATAAGACTTTAAAGAGACATGAAAGACTCACCTAGTCGTGTTTGCGTAATCCAATATGTATACACTTTTCTCGGCACACTTGCACACACACACACACGGGGAATTCCTGGACTGCTGCGGTGCTGCTGGTATGTCGTTGCGGAGACCTTGTTGGACGCGGTGTAACCTTCGGGACTATGATAGCGGCTTACCGGCGCTTTACCAGGGTTGAGGTTCCAGGGTGTACTCTGGCAATCTTCGGGACTCTGATAGCGGCTTACCGGCGCTTTACCAGGTTTGAGGTTCCAGATTCTGTGATGTATTTTACGTTGGCTCTGTGGCAGAATTTATGTCTCTGCACAGGACTTGCTGCTGATAGACTTCTTTCTGCCCTTGCAGAACTAGATGTTCTTCTTGACGTTTTCTTTCTCCGAAGAGTTTCACCGAGGTGACCGTCAATATTGAATATATGTAGCTTCGGTTTCCTTTTCTTTTTGGCTATTTTACCTCTCGAAAGAGATATCCCACCGCTGCCACCAAATTTGTTGAGGGAACTTGCCGAATTAAAACACGAAGACCACTTAAAACATATATTGTTGTATCAACTAGTTACAAGGTTTACACAGGCCTAGCTTATAGTAACGTAATGATAAAAGAACTCCATGAAGACATGCAAGTAGACCTATATATAGGGAAAAGTCGTACGATGTTTCGTCACAGGTATTATCCAATAGGATTTGAAAAGCTAACTTACTTAACCAATAGGATTCGAGAGGACATCCTTCGTTCCAACACAAAGGATTTATATATTTATGCAACTGAAGTGATATACGAAACAGCGTACGTGATAAACACAAAATTAAGAACAAAGGAGAAACGGAAGATAGGCAATTCTACGAATGCATGCGTATTAGGTACCATTATACAACAACAGTTCGTTCAAATAATGACCTCATTATTTGAACGAGCTGTCATCATTATACAACGCTAGTGTCAAGGTCTGCCAAAACCTACATGGATGACAGTTATTTGAGAGTTCACCTCGCCATCACTGACATATGTATACATTTAAAATATTTTGCATAAAATGGAATTGAGTGAGTCGTAGATAAAACGTCGTATTTGACTCGCACATAACGGCTATAAATCGCTTGCATGAATACACGCTTGCCTACGGCTCGCGTGTAAACTTCATGCTCGCGATTTATAACCTTAATTATGTACTCGTCAAATAATATACTATTGGGAACAAATTAAAATAAACTCTAAAACAAAAACTTAAATTCTAATATTCAAAGTTCAATACAGGCAAATTGTACTTCAAAAACAATAATTTTGCAGCCTTCTCTCGGTCCAGTCTGCTTCTCGTTGGTTGATAGATTAATCCTGCCGAACTGAAATGTTGCTCACTTGGCACACTCGCTGCGGGTGGTGACTTATAATACGATACTACCACTTGCCGTGACTTTTATTTTTTAAATCGTTATATTTTTCCTTGCGGCGTCCCTTGAATAGCGCCCTAAGCCTACATTTACGTCAGCGGAAACCGCGCGGATCCATCCGCGTGGTTCTTTGTCGGCATCGACCACTGCGTGGTGCCGACAAACAGTACGCTTTGCTGCCCGGTTTCCTCCGGCCTCGACATGGTATGGTATGGTATGGTAGAGTTGGGTCGTTTGGCAACTGTGCCTTTCGATATACTTTGACCTAGAAGATCTTCTGGATTTCCCTCATACATTACAGTCCTTCGATATTGAGCCTTTTCACGAAGTCAGTTATTGTTCGAGGAGTAAGTTGTGTCAGCTCTGCTGGTTCAATGATGGCGGCTCCCAAGTGGTTACGTCTTGTGCGCATTAGAGCGTCACATTCGCACAATAGGTGTACCGTTGTTTCGGGGGACCCCCCGCAGAATCTACAGTCTGCATTGTTTGTACGTCCAATTTTTGTGAGATGATAGCTCAGTGGACAATGTTCTGTAAGGAGACCTGTAATCAGTCGAAGATCTGTTTTTGTAACTGGAGATACTGTCTGGCCTTGGAGGTGGAGAAGGTTATGGTAGCCTTGGCTTGCCTCATGCCAGGCGATGTTTCCCAGTAAGCTCGTTTAGCTTTATCTTCCTAGTTTTGCGCCATCTTCCTGATGTGGCTCTTTGTGATACCGCAACAGGGTTCAGGTCCGTAAAAGGGAGTGTTAGAGCCTTCTCTGGCTAGGATGTCAGCTTGTTCACTGCCTTCGATCCCTGAATGTACTGGAACCCACATCAGTGAAACCTTTGTTCTCTTTTGCTAGTTTTTCCAGGGAAATTTTGCAGTCCCAGACAGTTTTGGATTTGTGGGCATTTGTTTGCAGCACTTTCAATGTCGCCTGACTGTCTGAACATATGTACATGGTTGCCCTTTGTAAGTTCCTTTGGGAACATTCCTGGGCACATAAGTCAATTGCGTGAACTTCCGCCTGGAATATGGTTGGAGAATGGCCCATGGGTTTGGATAGGGATAAATCCGGTCCACTAATGCCGACCCCAACACCTTCCTTGGTCTTTGATCCGTCTGTGAACCACAGTGATGCGGAATCGCTGATCTGTCTGAGCCTCTGAGCTGCATTCGCGCGGTCCTCAATTACCACTTCTACTGCCCCATCAAAGGCGTAGACAGGTAACATCATGTCCTTTGGCATTTCCACGGCATTGCCACATATCGTGTTGGCAATGCTTAAGTGGCCGTAGGCCTTAAGGCCTACGACGAGGCCTTAAGGCCTACGACGAGGCCTTAAGGCCTCGTTTGCCTTAAGGTTCTCTGTCTGGATTATTCTTAGGGCGTCGAGAGCAGCCTCTCTTTTAACATGCATGTGCAGAGGTGTGAGGTTTAGCATTGCCTCCATTGCGCCAGTAGGGCATGTTCGAATTGCCCCTGTGATGCCCAGTCGTTGTATCTTTGTCAGTTTCGTCTAGGTTGCCTTTTCCGATGTCTTGTTCCACCAGACAATCGATCCGTAGGTGATGACTGGTCTAATCACCATAGTGTAGAGCCAGTAGATGATCCTCGGTGCCAGGCCCCAATTTCTGCCGAACAGTTTGTTACATGACCATGTCGCTCTGGTGGCTCTAGTTATGGTCCTGTCAATGTGGGCTTTCCAGCTGAGTTTGTGATCCAGGGTAATCCCCAGGTATTTGACCTCTGTGAAAATTTAATGATCGTCCCTTTCATAGTGGGTGCTTTTAAATGAAGCTTCCTTCTTTTTGTGAATGGGATTATTGTGGTTTTATTTGGGTTAACGGCTAATCCTTTATCAGAGCACCAGTTGTTAATTAATTACAGGGCCCTTTGCATTCGATGTGACAAGACATCATCGTGCATGCCCCTTATAACGACAACCAGCTCGTCTGCGTATCCCTGTATGTCAAAGTCTTCGTTCGATAACAACACCATCAGCTCGTCGACCACAAGCGACCACAATAGGGGTGATCGTAGCGGATTCTTCACCAATGGTTGCTGTGACCCTCCGGCCTTTAAGTATTCCTTGGATCCATGTGGTCGTGGAGGCATCGATGCCATTTATCCGCGTTGCTGTGTCTATAGATTCGTTGGTGGTGTTATCAAAAGCAGCTTGGATGTCTAGGAATACACATAGAGCAAGTCCCTTTTGCAGTAGGGCTGAGAATATACCTTGGCCTGCAGTTTTGAACGGTTTGAATCCGTTAACTGCCCACGTTATTTTGGTTGGAGTAAAAACTTTCTTAGCGAGTTTTTTGCTTTCTCTGGATGGGCATCTGATTGCCTCTATACTATTGTCAGCAGGTACTCTATTACAACATTCTTGGGAACCGGGAAAGTGAGTGATAAGTAGCACTTGCAAGCTTTCGTGTATGGTTGCCGTAAAGTTTCCGTTGGACTTTTTAAGTAGTCCAATGCTGTTTGTGTGAGCTTTTGATATGATTTTCTGAAGACGTTGTGCGGGGGGCAAATCATTTATCCCTTCACAAAACTTTCTCCAGGTTTTCCTTTTAGATTTGCGGATTTCCGCACAGTAGTGTGTGAGCACTTTCCTATAGTCGGCACAGTTACCAGACACTTTGGCTCTATTGAAAGAGTGCCTAGTGTCTGTTTTAAGGCGTTGAAGTTCGTTGTTCCACCATGGCACTTCCTTCTGTATGGCTTTCTTTTTGAGTGGCCAAGTATTTTGGTACGCTGTAATTATTGTTGATTGCAGGTGTGTTGTGGCATCTTCGATTTGGTCTGCAGTCTCTATGGGATTCAGAGTTCCCTGTAAATCCGACGATAAGTGCTCTTTGTAAGCCTCCCAATCGGTCTTTTTCGGGTTTCTGAACTCACAGAGGCGGCTTTCGATCCCTTTGATGTCAAATCTAATGTGTTGGTGGTCCGATAGGAACATTTCGTCCGATACGTGCCAATTTTGTATGTATTGACTAATGTAGTTGTCAGCTAGGGTAATGTCAAGTACCTCTTTCCTGACTGATGTAATGAAGGTGGGTTTGCCGAAATATACTCAAATAGGTAGTCACCTCTGCTGTTGGTATCAGTACTGCCCCATATAATCTGGTGAGTATTAGGTGTTTGTTTTGCCTTTTGCACCATAGGATGAGGCGTTGAACTTCCTCTGGCGGTGGGGATGCGAGGTCTCCTTGGAAGTAGGCTGAGGCAACGACTATCTGTCTCTTTCCTTTCTTCCTCGGAGCTTCCACTATCGCAGTGGCGAGATACCTGGTGGTAAATTCTGGAATGGGAAAAAATACAGTATTTGTGTTAAACATCAGACCCGCTCTCACGTTTTCGTGGGAGGTGCTGTAGAGCAACTTACAGGATCTACTGGTAAGTCCGGCAATTCGTCCTCTGCTAATCCAGGGTTCTTGGATTAGTCCTACATACAACCGTTCTTTTGTAAACCTCCTTGAAAGCACGCTAGATGCAGCTTTTGCATGGCGGAGGTTTACTTGAATGCAGGAAATTGTGGTGGTTTTCATGTCGGAGACCACTGGGAGTCCCGGCGGTTGCCCGCCTTTCGGTCCCCTCCGAAACCATGTTTCCACTGCTGTCTCCCTCCTTTGCTAGGTTTGGGCTTGCCCTGCAGAGTATGTCAGCTCGGACGAGGCGCGGCCTTTGCTCTGGAGTGTGACGCAGCAGTCAAGGATGATGTCGACGTTGATGGTGCGGGTTTGTTCCCTTTCCGTCATTTGCCGTATTAGGTTTCTCCATCGTCCGATCTTGTCGGGCTTTGGAATTTTTGCGTGAAGTTGGATTTCACCAAATTTGTAGCTGACCCTGTACTTCTTCCCTTTCAGCCAGTTGCTAGAGTATTGGTCTATGGAAGGGATTGTGTTTAAGTCCTTGTTCTGGACCTTTAACAATGAGAGTACCTTCTCCGTCGTGTACTCTTGGCTTGATGGGAAGTAGCCAATGACTACTTCCGTATGAGGGAAATCTTTTTCCTCTACGACCTTCAGGTTGGCCCCCTCCCAGGGCTTTAGGGCCGGTGTGACGGTTTTCAACCACTTGTCGGTGGCTTCGTCCGCACACACCAAGGACAGCCAGCCAGGTCTACTGTGCGAGCTGAGGAATTTGGGGTTTATATCTTCCCCTGTTAATTCCAGCTGAAGAGCTTTATCCAGAATGGCCTCTTGCAGTTGGATTTATCTTTTGATTGTGTAATTATAATAGGATAATATCTAATGTTGAATGAAATACACTCGTGGAAATAATTCACGAGTACACCCTGTATAATCTGAACGCGTGTGTCTAGCGCAATGCAATTTGGTATGGAAGTAGTACTAAAGTAGTATAACTTACCATCACATGGAGAGCGGCGCAACCCTCCTGGGAAGGGATTATTAGGGCGAGTATCCCCGTGAGCGGTGCGTACCGTCGCTACACGACGTCTCAACTCGCCTCCATACCTCCTCAACGTTAGCTGGGGGAGCCGGATAACGTTGAAGTCTCCGACTAATCATGTCCCATACATGTTCGATTGGATTCAGATCCGGAGAACGAGCAGGGACCCTATTCTCGTCATCTTTTTGAAGCGAATGCGTGACTTTGCGAATGGAGTAGGGATATCACCGGTTGCCCTCTGGTTCGTATCTAGGTTGTTGCTAAGAACAATAATGCACGCGCCACGCCCATACTTTTCAATCAAACGTATGGGCGTGGCGCGTGTGTTATTGTTCTTAGCAACAAACAAACTTGCTCATAGATACGGGCAACCGGTGATATCCCTACTCAATTCGTAGTCACGCATTCGCTTCAAAAAGATGACGAGAATATGGTCCCTGGTCATGGAATCATTCCTGTACGGTGCTCGTCTACGAAGGTCTGGAGAACGCGCGCGATGTGCGGTCGGGCGTTGTCGTGCATGTATAGCAGACATGCGCCACCGAACATAGGAAGCACAACGGGCCGTAGCACCTCATCCACGTACCGTTGACCCGTCATCGTCTGCTGTACACGCAGCAGAGGTGTACGTCCACCATGTGTAATCGCACCCCATACCATCTTGCCAGCTTGGCGGTGGGTAGGGCGTTCTTACACGCACTGCTCGAGTAGACGCTCACCAAGTCTCCGAAGAACCCAAATTCAGGCGTTACCGGTGCTCAATTCGAATCTTGATTCGTGGGAACACAAAATTTCGACGGATAACATTCGAAGGAGCTATGGAGGCGAGTTGAGGTGGCATTGTTGGCCATCCCT
Source organism: Melinopterus prodromus (assembly GCA_964023965.1). Classification (NCBI taxonomy): domain Eukaryota; kingdom Metazoa; phylum Arthropoda; class Insecta; order Coleoptera; family Scarabaeidae; genus Melinopterus; species Melinopterus prodromus. Next base: position 51,768,761 of record OZ030391.1, on the reverse strand, counting down.
CTCGCTACAATACAGCGACTGATAGACTCCTAGCCACGTCGTGTAGCGATGGTACGCGCCGCCCACGGAGTATAGGTACTCGCCCTATTAATGCATCCCTTCCCAGCAGGGCTGCGCAGCTCTCCATGTGAGGGTAAGTTATACTACTTTAGTACTACTTCCATACCAATTGCAATGCGCTAGACACACCCAAGATAACAGTAGTGCGAAGCACGAAATCATCACGCGTCGATTTTTGGTGTGATAAGTGCAATATCGCTCGCACGCGTGCGTATATTGAATAAAGCGATATGCGTGTCACAATGGTTATTTTCGTCATACATTCGGCACGGTGCGTCGCCCGTTACGAACAAAACGCACGAGTGCGAGCGATATGCGCCGCATATAAGCTTCTCGAGTGAGAATGATATGAACCTCCATTGATGACGCATCTGCGTGATCATATGAACGCACGTGCGGTTTCAATTCCATCATTATGTGTCGCACGATTGTTATCTGGGACGCGTTCAAATTATACAAGCTGTGCTCGTGAATTATTTTCATCAGTGTATTATCTATGTAATATTTCTTTATAATAAGACATATATTATTTGACGAGCACATAATTAAGTATACCGGGTGGTCGTTTTAACTTGAGACTGCTAAATATCTCGTGAAATATGCATGGTACGACAAAAGTGTCTTTAATAAACTTGTAGGACTCAAAGGGGGAAATGAGATAACGATATCAGTTTCGTTGCAGATGGCGCTGCAATCGGTGAAAATGAGGCAAACTTAATTTTTTTAAATGGGAATACCCAAATTTTTTATCAAATTATGATTTTGCGCTAAAAAAGAACAATCTTTTGTCTAAAAATTTTTTTCGTACCGTGCATCTCTTAAAAGTTATTGACGATGGAAATTTGTGGCGTCTGCGGTAGTTACGACCGCTGCCACTGCATGGGAAGCGCTCGCCGTCTGGCAGTCAAAGCGTCGACTGAGTAGACACTCAAGGTGCAACGTAGGAAGGTATGTGCGTAACCGGGACACGTTTTGGTATTTCGCGCTTATTCTTCTTATTTACCGTAAAATCATAATTTAATAAAAAAATGGGTATTCCCATTTAAAAAAATTAAGCTAGCCTCATTTTCACCATTTGCAGCGCCATCTGCAATGAAACTGATATCGTCATCTCAATTCCCCCTTTCAGTCCTACAAGTTTATTTAAGACATGTTTGTCGTACCATGCATATTTCACGAGATATTTAGGAGTCTCAAGTTAAACCGACCACCCGGTATAAATCGCAAGCATGAAGTTTACACGCGAGCCGTAGGCGAGTTTGTATTCATGCGATGGCGGGGCGAACTGTCTAATAACTGTCATTCACATAGGTTTTGATAGACTGACACTAGCGTTGTATAATGATGAAAATTCGTTCAAATAATGAGGTCATTATTTGAACGAACTTTATTATACAACGCTAGTGTCATTATAAGTACGCTACAAGGAATTTTCCCAACAAAGCTAAAAATTTGGCAATTGCCAAATTAACACTTGTGTACAAGCAAGGAGACCAACAACAGCGAAACCTACCTGCCAATAGAAATCTTCCCAGCTCTCTCAGAGATTTATGAACAAGCTATCCTGACCATATTATACACACTGCACACACTTTATCAGGAACAAACTACTGGCGAGTGAACAATTTGCATATCAGCAAGGGAAAACCACGAAAGTTGCAATGAAGTGTCTATGAAGTGAGGTACATAAGAACTTGAATAAAAAAGGAAATGTACACTACAGCTGCGCGATCTCACGAGAGCCTTTGACCTGATGCCTCACGATGGTTTCCTACACAAGGTACATCAGTATGGTGTACGAGGAATCGCCGTGCAGGTCTTAAGATCCTACCTGTCAGACAAATTATACCAGGTTAAAGCAAAAGGAGGTCAGCAAATACCCATAGTAGACAAGGAAGTCTACTAGGGGAATTCGCTTTATCATTTACATAAATGACCTGCCAACAAGTACAACGGCGCACACAGTAATTTACGCTGATGATACCACCCCAATCAGTGCAGCCCACTCCGATGTTGAACTACAGTCCACCGCCGTTCAACACTTGCGGGAAGTGAAACAGTGGTTCGATGACAATACTGTTCGCCTGAACGAAGCCAAGACCGAAGAGATGGTATTCCAGCTAGACAGATGGCAACAACCAATGGATCCAGTCAGATTCTTGGGCATCATCACTGACTCTCGCCTGATCTGGAATGCACAAATTGAGCATCTAGGAAGTAAGCTGAGCAAGGCCACATACGCCATCCGAAAATTTCATATAACATCAGGTCCGGAAGCTGCTAGAACCACGTGCATGGCCCTATTCCAATCCAGAATGTGCTATGGAATTGAATCCTGGGGAGGCAGCACACACAGGATCTATCCATCCTCATACATGCGAGCCGTGAGAGGTCCTGTGGCTTGTTACCACCCAGCCTACTGGGTAGTAAGGGTTAGCCGAGCGGTTAGCTAATTTATTTGATGTTATATGCACAGGTGACTTAAAGTGGAGCAAAAGGGGTTGGAAGATTTATCTCATGCGAATGTAGGTGTTAATATTCGAGATATTAGACTGCACTTACCGTTATTTTCATCTATCACACTAAATATTTAGAATTTTTGTTCACTAGGTAAATAGGGACAAACTTGAAATAGTAAAATAAAAACAACTAAAGCCAGATTCAATTAAAATTAAAGTATATTAAGAAAGTGAATAAAATTGGCAAACAAATATTCTGATTATCAATCAAACTAATTTAAATCAAATAGATAAAACAAATCAAATTAAATCAATTTTCAGGAATAATTATAAATTACAACAAAGACTCAACTAGACAAATGCAATGACAATAAGCATAAATGCGACAGTCTCAAGTCAACTCACTTATATTAAAAATAAATATAAATTTCAAACAAGATTCAAAATATATCGAATATTTATAAAGAATCGCAATACGAAACAAGATTTACTCAAACATTTAAAAGGTACCACTAACTTCGACAAAGAATCAAACTAAAACACTTACAAGAACAATAATTATGGCAATGTGAACATTAACTTATAAAAGACCTACACTTCGATCGGGCAGCAGCACTTCTCTCTCATACAATATAGACGCTACTTTATCAGACCACATACACGAACAGTTGGACAATTTTCAGTACATACAAAATGAACAAATAAAAAAAAACAGTGTTATCCTACCAGGTGTTTTCTGCGATCTAGTAAAATCCAATTCTTAGCTACGGCTTAACGATCACCAAAACTCTCACAAATGAACGGAACAATATTGACGCCAAATATTCCACAACCAAATTTGACCCTGACCCAACTACAAGAACCCCAACTATGGGCCCACGGCCCCCACTGACCCAAGAATTCCTAACTGCGTTCAAAACCGGAATTAAAACCTGAATCCCAAACCTAAATCCGAAACTGTATCTAAAACCTGACTGAATCTAAAACCTCACTGAATCTAAAACCGGACTGACTCTCCCCTTTTCGCGACCAGCATCTTACCCATTCCCTGATTCTCCCCACCGTTAAACGTTTTCCAAGCCAGCCCACAAAACCCACTTTTAAAAATAACCTACCAATAACCGTTCCGCTATTTTTCAACCCACGTCTCTTTTACATCAGCCGTTTGGGGAGTTTCTCTATGTCATCAAAAGACATTCCCACAGGCCAGAGAACAAAGAGCTTCACAGCTAGTTCTCTGAACATAAACAGTTGATGTAATCTAGCTCTATTTTCAAAGTTCTTGATCCGCTTAACGAAGGCACCTACAGAGAAGTACCAACAGAAAATAAACTAAACGCGAGTTTTCAAGCCGTTGTTAAACATCCGCTGATAACCCGCGTTAAATGCAGCTGCGCCCGTTTAAACAATTATCAATTATTAAAGTCTATGAAATAATTATTACTAATCTATATCCAGCGTCTAATTTCCCATACTTTACATTAATCCGTAACCCGGGTGGTTACACTGCCCCCTCCTTAAAACAAGAAGGGTACTTGCTCTAAGTACCCTTCCTTGTACAACAACAAATCAACCCATTACTAACAAAAACCCGTAGAGGAAATTTGGCGCTGGTAAAATACACCCTATATAATAACCATCTTAATTCTAAGCACAAAACAGTTAGCAAAATAACTATAGTCAACCACAAGGAATAAGCAAAATATTCTTCACACTAATACATCACCGGCGCCTCCACCTTCCGAGATCACGTGGTGACGGCGGTCAGTTGTTCATCTGTTGCCAGCGTTGGCTGTCCAGAAGAGGGGTACACCAGCTGAGTAGCTGGTTTTGAGCTGCCGATTCGGTCGCCCGCTGTAAGCGAGCAGGAGTTGTCGAGCCGCAAAGGGCCCGCTGTATGCAGGCTGAAGTAGTCGTGCCGCAAAAGGCCCGCAGAGTGCGAGCTGGAGTTGTCGTGCCGCAAAAGGCCCGCAGAGTGCGAGCTGGAGTTGTCGTGCCGCAAAAGGCCCGCAGAGTGCGAGCTGGAGTTGTCACTGGGGGCGACAGGTTCCATTGTGACGATGTGAGAAGGCTCCAGGGGGGGTGCCTCCTTAATGACTCTCTTTGAAACAGCCCAGAAGATAAGCGAGTTCCAGAACCTCGCTTGCAGCATACACCCGCAGCCAGTCGGAATGTATAACGTGGACTCCATACAGTCCACTGATAGCCACGCTGAAATCAGCAAACCATCCCCAGAACTAGGTTGACCTTTCTCGTGCCGGACGTCCCATTTCCCCGGGTACTGAGGGCTGCAAGCACCAGGCCAGCCTCCTCGGTAACGTGCTACTTCCGCACGTTGATACACAACACATTACAACACAACAAAAAAAAAATAAAATTAGACAACTAAAATAATTGAAACACAAGCAAATGCAACTAAAATTTACCATCCCGTGAGGACTTCTTCCGTGGTGGACATTAGGGGACTTTTACCCCACGCCGTCCATGCGGTGGCACAATTCTTTAGCCCAGCCACAGAGCTAACGCGTCTCTCAAAAAGCAAAAGAAAACAAAGTACAACCCATACTAAACAATTAAACAAATGAAAACCAAAACAATAAACAATATTCCCCTGATAGAGAGCTTGAAGGCAAGTGAAGTCGTCCTTCAAACTCCCGGTGGACGTTCGGGCCTTTTACTCCGCACCGTCCTGCGGTTGTGGTATTCTAAAAGCCCCCACAACAGGGCAACCACAACTTATCATGGTAACCAATAAAAGTACAACCCTTTTCCCAAAAAAAGTAAATCAAAAGCTTCAACACCATTCCCCTGATTAGAGAGCTTGAAGGGAAATGAAATCGTCCTTCAAACTCCCGGTGGACGTTCGGGCCTTTTACTCCGCGCCGTCCTTGCGGTTGTGGTATTCTAAAAGCCCCCACAACAGGGCAAACTATATATGGTGGCACAGTAATGCCTCCCGCGATTCACTAACTTAAAATTTTACTAAAACAATCAACCATTTTTAAATTTGGAAAAATACAACTCGAGAGAGCTTGAAGGAAACGCTACCCGTCAAATTCTCTCCTTCTCCTTGCTGCCCTCCCCTAATATGACGGCCTATCCGGCGGCCTGATGAAATGTTTGGTTCTACCATTGCCCTCTCCTCCTTCAGAGGAATCACCCTGTATATTTTCAATTCTTTTCCATCTAGGCTCATTCACGACTACACGTCCCCTCTTCTTGCTAGATTCCATTGTTTTCAACGCGACGTCGACTATTCCTTTTTCTGAGGAATCACCCTGTATAATTTCAATTGTTTTCCATCTAGGCTCCCCCATGGCTACACAACTCCTTGTCTGGCAAGTTTCCTTTGTTTCCAGTGCGACCTCAGCTATTCCTCTTTCTGAGGAATCACCCTGTATATACCCAACCCTGTCCCATCTGGGCTCCTTCCTGGAACTACAACTCATCTTCCTATGAGTTCCCGTTGCTTCCGCTACAATGTCTACCATTCCTCTTTCTGAGGACTCACCCTGTATACACACGACTTCGTCCCATCTGGGCTCCTTCCTGGAAACACAACTCATCTTCCTATGAGTTCCCGTTGCTTCCGCTACAACGTCTCCCATTCTTCTTTCCGAAGAATCACCCTGTATATTTTCAATGTTTTCCCATCTAGGCTCCTCCATGGCCACACAACTCATCTTCCTATGAGTTCCCGTTGCTTCCGCCACAACGTCTACCATTCCTCTTTCTGAGGAATCACCCTGTATATTTTCAATTTTGTTTTCTCTAGGTTCCTTCACGGCGACACAGCTTCTCTTGCTTTTGTGACAGACTACTGGGTTTTCGTCCTTTTCGTCACTGCTATAGCCATCATCCATAGGGCGTATAATTTCGACATTTACTTCAATTGGACGTGGACATTTTTCCGTACTCAGTCCGAAGCTATGGTTCCGAGCGGGGGTTGTATCGCTTCCTTTATCGTGCTCTATTCTGATTTCTTCGAGATAGCCCCTTCTGGGCCCCGTGGTTGCTTCCTTCTCTTCGACTACCGTGATATCGTTGAGATCGCAGCACGGCTCCTTCGACCCATTTCGGAGTCCAATTTCCTTGACACGAATTTCTTGCCTACTAGATTTTTCGGCAAACCTATCCATCGGCGGAGAAGAGCCTGGCAAATAATTAAAAAGAGCAGCATTCTTAGAAGACCCTACTTCGACAGAATTACTTGGTCCATAAGTAGCGCGCGCGGAGCTAGAAATGACGGGAGGGTCTACTCGAGTGTTCGACGTCCCCCTGTCCAACTTAGCCCCAGAACTACCCGAAACCAAAAAATTGACCCGCGAAACTACCAATGATTCGGGACCCCGTATACCTCCATATCTTTGATGGTGGGGCCTTGACCTAGTAACAGGCTCCTCGCCTGACCTGAGCTCAGCTGATCGCGACAATTCTCTCCGACCTTGTTCCACGCGCCCACGCGGACACATACGAGCTATGTGTCCCCTTTTCCTGCAAAGAAAACACTCCCTATCCTGGGAAAAATTCTGCCGGCCCTGAAACTGAGTTCTGGATACATTGTGCACCTGCTGGAACCTGCGTTTGAGTAAATCCTGATTAGCTTCCTCCAACGTAGCAACCTCCGCTAGTTCGTCGAGCGATTTATTTCCCTGTAAGAGCGACGATCCACATTGTTTCAACAATTCAATCCTCAATCCTGTTCGAAACTGATATTTAACAACCTCTTCCATCTTCCATTCAATACCCGCCAGTTGATCCACAGCTGCGGTCTCCCTGTCAACTTCCATGATTTCCATTGCTACGAGCTTCACCCTCATCAAAAAATCAGACACGGACTCTCGCTCTCTTTGGAACAGCTGCGACAACCTATACAAAAGTTCACCAGATGACCGCCGACCTCCAAATTTCCTAATAAATTTTTCCTTAAACACCTTGTATGTAACCTGCTCGCCCTGAAGCTCCGTCTCCGATCTGAAAAATTTAAACGCTACTCCATCTAACCCATAAATAATCAACTCCAGCAATAGCCTATCCGACCAACCTTCCCACGCCTGTCTCCTTTCCAGCCTAAAAAAATAGTCACGCACGTCACCCTTACCAGTATAAGGATCTATAGAGTTACAAATTCTTGCAAAATTCCTGAAAGAAAACTTATCCACAATACTACCAGGGGCCCTGCTGTCGACCGACGAGTTTGACTCATTCCGGCCCTGCCCATTCAGAGCGGCGTCGCTGTTTACCGGCATATCAGATAACCAAACAAAACAAACTAAAAATAGTCCAACGCTTACCGATTGTTCTTACAACTCGCGCCCCGCAATTAAAGAAAACAAATAAGAGAGAAATGCAAATGCCACAACAAAAATTACTAATTCAATTTTTACCATAAAACAATTTTCCATAAAGAGAAAATCAAAATCTATAATACTTAACACAAGAGAAAAGAAAAAAAACTAATTTATGCAAAAAGAAAATTCTAACCATTAAAAAAAACCAAAAGGTGCAGTCTATACTTCCAAATTATTCAAAAATAAACCCCACACCTGACACCAATGTTACCACCCAGCCTACTGGGTAGTAAGGGTTAGCCGAGCGGTTAGCTAATTTATTTGATGTTATATGCACAGGTGACTTAAAGTGGAGCAAAAGGGGTTGGAAGATTTATCTCATGCGAATGTAGGTGTTAATATTCGAGATATTAGACTGCACTTACCGTTATTTTCATCTATCACACTAAATATTTAGAATTTTTGTTCACTAGGTAAATAGGGACAAACTTGAAATAGTAAAATAAAAACAACTAAAGCCAGATTCAATTAAAATTAAAGTATATTAAGAAAGTGAATAAAATTGGCAAACAAATATTCTGATTATCAATCAAACTAATTTAAATCAAATAGATAAAACAAATCAAATTAAATCAATTTTCAGGAATAATTATAAATTACAACAAAGACTCAACTAGACAAATGCAATGACAATAAGCATAAATGCGACAGTCTCAAGTCAACTCACTTTATTAAAAATAAATATAAATTTCAAACAAGATTCAAAATATATCGAATATTTATAAAGAATCGCAATACGAAACAAGATTTACTCAAACATTTAAAAGGTACCACTAACTTCGACAAAGAATCAAACTAAAACACTTACAAGAACAATAATTATGGCAATGTGAACATTAACTTATAAAAGACCTACACTTCGATCGGGCAGCAGCACTTCTCTCTCATACAATATAGACGCTACTTTATCAGACCACATACACGAACAGTTGGACAATTTTCAGTACATACAAAATGAACAAATAAAAAAAAACAGTGTTATCCTACCAGGTGTTTTCTGCGATCTAGTAAAATCCAATTCTTAGCTACGGCTTAACGATCACCAAAACTCTCACAAATGAACGGAACAATATTGACGCCAAATATTCCACAACCAAATTTGACCCTGACCCAACTACAAGAACCCCAACTATGGGCCCACGGCCCCCACTGACCCAAGAATTCCTAACTGCGTTCAAAACCGGAATTAAAACCTGAATCCCAAACCTAAATCCGAAACTGTATCTAAAACCTGACTGAATCTAAAACCTCACTGAATCTAAAACCGGACTGACTCTCCCCTTTTCGCGACCAGCATCTTACCCATTCCCTGATTCTCCCCACCGTTAAACGTTTTCCAAGCCAGCCCACAAAACCCACTTTTAAAAATAACCTACCAATAACCGTTCCGCTATTTTTCAACCCACGTCTCTTTTACATCAGCCGTTTGGGGAGTTTCTCTATGTCATCAAAAGACATTCCCACAGGCCAGAGAACAAAGAGCTTCACAGCTAGTTCTCTGAACATAAACAGTTGATGTAATCTAGCTCTATTTTCAAAGTTCTTGATCCGCTTAACGAAGGCACCTACAGAGAAGTACCAACAGAAAATAAACTAAACGCGAGTTTTCAAGCCGTTGTTAAACATCCGCTGATAACCCGCGTTAAATGCAGCTGCGCCCGTTTAAACAATTATCAATTATTAAAGTCTATGAAATAATTATTACTAATCTATATCCAGCGTCTAATTTCCCATACTTTACATTAATCCGTAACCCGGGTGGTTACAGGCTGAGGCTGCCACACCTGACCAATTTTCCGCCAGCTGAGGATTCTCACAGTACGTATCTGATAAAGGGCCACGTGTTCATACACAGTAAAAGGAAAACCTTTCCAAAGCAACAAGATCAGCACGACTACAGCACCCGTAAAATGGACCACCTAGTGGCAGATTTTGCTCGACTGTCTACAACCGCACACAACTACAACACGGTCCGAATATACAACGCCCTCCCAAGTGACTGGAAGAAGAAATCTGAAGCAGTGTTTGCAGTGACATTACAGACTTCTCACGAATGTTTGTCCCTACCGCGTAGAAGAGTTTATTGACAGTCTGCCGAAATGAGGATCGAAGAAAACTCCAAGAGAATACAAATAGCTTTTTTCTTTGTGTACTTTCATACTTTCGACTAAATTCTGTACAGAGTACTCAATAAATATTATTATTACATTAGTCAAAGTCAAATTTATTAACCATCAAAACTTACATGGCAAGTCGTAGAAGTGTAATCAAAAATTGAATAGAATAGAAATCTAAACACGCAGACGCAATGAGTAAATTTCATTAATTAAAGGCTGCGCCAATGAACCACTAAAAACCCCCAACGAACACTAAAATACTTCACAGGCGGTACACACACGACGCCACAACAAAAAATACACCACAATTCCGTCTTCAGCCAATGTCTCGGTCCAGGAACTCCTCCATGGTCATCCATGTGATGTAGACTTGCGATTCTCAAACGTAGGGCCACGACGCGCCGTAATGTTTATGGGTCGCAAAATTATTTATAAACATCAGCATTTAGCGTAAACTCAATTAATATAACAACCCGTGCACAAGTGAAAGAAACACTAGCCTAGCTCACAATGCTGAAAGTCCCAGTACAAGCAAACCAGTAGCGAATAATGCTAGAAGAGAAAATAGCAATTTCACTCAGAGTTAACAATAAAAACCAATTACATTCGGATATACATTCAATACAGAACAATGTATTTACTACAGTGCGTAATCTGTGGAAATGTATTGGCCAACGCTTCAATGAAAACTAATAAACTTATGATCTAATCCCAATCTAATTTGACAAAATTGTGTATAAAATATTGAAATGTTCATAGACAGCTTATCATATTGCTAAATGTAAGTGAACTTATAGCATTGGAGAAACATTTTTAAGGCTTTGCATAAAAATAATAATAATAATAATAATAATAAATTTATTCAAACTCAAGCAATTACAGTTTATGTCTCTATGGGCAGGTATATGTATGTTATATGTGTATTCTAGCAGCTACGTGATTATACAGGAGTGATGGGATGGAAATACTCATCGATGCTGTAAGGAACACTATCCAGCATGAGTTCCTTTACCCTCTTTTTGAATATCTTGAGTGGAAGCTCTCTGATAACCACTGGCAGAGCATTAAAGAGTTTAAACCGTATGATGGTTAGCTCTGCCAGATGGAGTCTCCGGTAAGGCACTGCCATTGCTTCTGGGTTCCGCAGGGGGTGCGGTCTAGTGTTGGCCTGTATAAATTCACCTCGCGCCAGGATCAGCTGCATGATAATGCAGCTGGTACTGTGAGGATACTGTACTTCCGGAACAATGGGCGACACGATGTTAATTGTCCCACTTGGGCTATTGATCTGATTGCCTTTTTCTGAAGGATCAGAATTTTATTTGCATGATGCGAGCAGCCCCACAATGACACACTGTAGTTGACAATGGATTGAAACAGAGCAAAGTATGTTGATCTAGCTGCATCTGTTCCAACGATCTTGCATATTCTTCTAATAGCATAAGTGGCCCGTGGGAGCTTGATGGATAGTTGCTCTACCTCCTCTCTCCACGTCAGCTTCCCATCCAGAAGTACCCCCAGGTACTTGATGGCAGCCTGGTGCTGCAGCTGCTCACACCTCCGGGTTTACGTGAAGATGAGCGGCTGCGATTTTGACTCATTGAGAATCAGTTCGTTCCGAGCGAACCACTCTCCCGCCATATGCACAACCCACGGAAGGCGAAGTTCCAGGTTCGTCACTGCCCTTTCGGGGTTAATAAGGACGACGTCGTCAGCGAAAAGCACAGAAGAACAGGGCAAAGCAGTGGGAAGGTCATTCACGTACAGCAAAAAACACAGGGGACCGATGATGCTTCCCTGGGCCACCCCACGCCTGACCACACTAGCTGCACCCCTGGCCGATCCCACCTGCACGATATTCCGGCGACCAGAAAAGTAAGACGTCATAAGCTGCGCCATCGTACCACGCACGCCATACTTCTCCAGCTTCTCCATTAGAATCCTGTGGGACATTGAGTCGAAAGCCTTGCTCAGGTCGCAGAACACACTCGAGCAGTGGTCACCTTCCTCCAGAGCCCCGGTGACCAGGTCCAGGAGATATCGTATGGCACCCATGGTTGAAAACCCACTCCGGAAGCCGAACTGCACCGGCGAGAGGAGTCCCCTGGAAGTCACAAAACTCAAAAGTCGCTCGTGGATGATCATTTCTGCCACCTTAGAGAAGACTGGCAGCAGGTCGGTATTGGACGGATCGAGTTTGTCCCCACTTTTGTGTATTGGCACTACCTTTGCAACCTTCATTCCGTCGGGGAAAATACCACTCTCGAAGCAAACGTTAAGTATATGTGCCAAAGGGATTGCTATTGATGATGCCCCGTACTTTAATAACTTTGCATTCAAGCCGTATATATCCGTGCTGGTGGTAGGCTTTAGTCTCTGGATGCACTGGAGGACCTCTGAGGGACAGGTGGGCGACATAAACATGGACCCGGCAACCGGGGGCATTCCGGTTAGATAATCCATTGGATCTCCCGCATTTGATGGCAGAGAGGCGGTGATTCTATTGCCCAGCGTTTGAAAAATATATCAAAATCTTCCGGTCGAGGAGCCAAGGAGAATTTGCAAAGGTATTTTAAATAAAAATTAGTGCTATATCTATGTAAAATGGTACGGTTAGTCGTCGAATAAAAGACTTGTCTAATGATATTGAATTGCAATTAGTAAACAATACACAGAAACCACAAAATCTACAGGATATTTCAAATTACGCAATACTATATTAAGGTCTGTTCCAACACAGAGAAAACACCGTTCAGGTGCGATACAATTTATTGGACCAGATGTGTCAGCGATACTTTTTATCATTGAGTTGTCGCTCGTAACATAACTAGTTAATCACAAAACACGATACCTAAACGGTGTTTTCTTTGTATTGGAACAAACCTTTAGACGTAAGATATATTGAATATACAGACAAACGAGTACATTTACAAGTACAGGCTATGTAGTTTAAAATTGGAAGTATCAGTTCTTATTCAATACTTGCATTCACTTATAGTCTGATGGGGCTGAGTAATGTGAACATTTCACGTCCAAAACGATGAATGGAGATTTACATGATGTCCTTAACTAAAAGGTACAAATATTGTACTATGTATAATAGAAAGAGTGCTATAAAAATCTGTATATTTAGTATAATCTTTGACGATAATGGTTTCACCTCATAAACAGGTGATTTACATATCAGATGGCTTTCAAGAAGAAAAGCTTTGACTCGACTGTTCGAGTGTAAATTAAAATGATGAGACCAGGAGTTATCTGTAAGCAAAAATGTTGAAACTCATATGTGACCTGCTAAGATGGCGTACTTACCCGATATAATTTTGCTTATCCACAACATTAACTTATCTTTACAGGGCAAACAACAAATCGCTTTATTTTAAATAATAAAATATAATCCCATATTAAAACAAACTGGAATTCTGAGCAAGGAAGGTCTAACATGAAAAACATATTTGATGTTTCAACAATTTACAATAATTTAGGACAAAGTAATCAACAAGAAACTTCCACTATGCAACAGGTGATAGCATTTATTAACGGTAAAAGAACAACTTATATGTTATTTTACACCCAAAGAAGATATTTGGTTCAAAAATATTTGGATAATAAATCCCTTCAAAAAGGATTGATGATCAATTTTGTCAATAAAAGCGGATAAATTAATGCTTCCGTTTGTTACAAAGTATCTGGCAGAAAGTGTTTTTTTACCATGATTATAGCAAAAAACAAATTTTTTAATCGGCTAGATATAAGTGCCACAATGAGGGTGTTTGGTTCTGCAATTTCAAGACGCGCTGTGCAGCTGTAGTTGCCCCCACAGTGTTACTCCATACGTTGCAACTGAGTGGAAGACGGCATAGTATGCTTGAATAGCACATTCATATGTAGCTATCTGCCTCATCCGCCTTATACAAAACACTGCGGATGATAGTCTCCTACACAGGGCCTCCACCTGCTGTCAACATGCACTCCGAGGAAGTTCAGTCATCTGCTGAGATCCTAAAGCTGGATTCAATCTCATAAGTAGGGTCTTGGTGCTATTCATTTTGAGACTATTTGCCCGGAACCATCGCTGTGCAGATGTGAGGGCTTCCTCCGTTTTGACGTTGAGCTGCTCCTCAGTGTCTCCAGTGATTAGCACGGGCGTGTCAGCAGCGTAAAGGACACATCAATGTTCTGACAAATGTGTCGCAAAGTCATTTATGAATATTATGAAGCAAATTGGCCCAAGCACAGAACCCTGCGGCACATAACAAGGACATAACAGCATCCCGGAGAGCTCTTCACCGCCTGCACTCTGTCATAGAGATAGTCGCTGAGAAGGTGAGCAGGAGGACCCCTGATTTCGTCCCGTTCCATTTTGTTCATCAGCTCTAGGTGAGGAATGGTGTCGAACGTCTTGCTAAGGTCACATGCAGCCAACTGAACCCTGTCCCCAGCCTCCAGGGACTCAATAACACCCCCAACCATAGCCAGCAGCGCCGTGGTACTAGTTCTCCCTCGTCTGTAGCTATGCTGCTCGTTGCAGAACACATTGCCCAACTTAAAGAAGTCCATAAGTCTTATTTTCAAGGCCACCTCAACCACCTTGGAAATGGCCGGCACAATTTCTAAAATCAGATCTAATGCCACAAAAAAGTTTTTGTTTACGCTTTAGTAGAACGTTTGTTAGTCAATCCGCATATTGTTCTGCATGCATGCATAAATGCATGTATAGTCTATATCTCTCAGAGCTCTCAATGATTCCGACTATACACAACTTATTTCAACAAGCACGATAAAATAAATAGTCAACTGTCAACTTTAATAAATACTTTTGATACATTTACAATTTATTTATTTTTTCATCTGCTACTATATCTTCATCGGTGTAATCATCATCGTGTTCGCTGTATAGATCAACGATTTCTTTAGTTAATGGATAATCCTGTTCACAATATTCGAAATCACTAAGTTCAACTTTCCTGGATCTCCGGATTTTCTTACGTAAAATCTTAAATTAAAAAAATGTCAGAAATAAAAACTGAGTAAATTTAATGAATATACCTGTCTCTCTGTTAGAAACTGTTTGAAGGCATCCCTTTGCGCTCTAGCAGTCTTAAATTCAATAGGATCTGGATTGACAGACAAAGAAGAAAATTCTGATATATTTTCTGTATCACTTTCTTTTCTGTGTTTTGCTTGAGATTTTTCCATTGTTTTCTTCAACTACAGCAGAGAATTTAACTTTTAATCATTATAACACAATATATTACATGAAAAACTCGTATATGGCCAGGTATATGACTTTATCATACAATATATAAAATTAATAGTTTAGCTGCATGAGATTCTATTTGATCGAATCGATTGTATCTTCATTAAAATAAAACGAGTTAGCCAGGATGTGACAGATATTTTGATACTATTGACAGTAGGTAGTGTCAAAAAATCAACATTTGACACCACCTACTGTCATTAGAATGAAAATATCTGTCAGATCCTGGCTAACTAGTTTTAATGCAGACATGATTTCGATCAAATAGAATTTGCTCATACAGCCAACTAATAATTTTACAAAAAAATGTCATATGCATAAATTATACAAAATTTCAACTTTAATTTATTATTTAACTATTTGGCGAAATTACAGAAATGACAGCTCATTTGCAAAATCTTTGAAAAATGTTTAGAAGGAACATCCGGTTCCTTTGGGCTCTTTTGAACAAGAAGCCTTTCAGCTCTAAGTCTAAGATTGAACGTGTACCCTGATAACATGTATCTTTCTTTGACTTTACTTCTGCGCATTGGCACTATATCTTGTATTCGTATTGTCTATTACGTTATTAGTACAATAAAGATTAATATTATTATTATAGATTGGACATGAAACTTCTAAATATGAAGTTTTGTTCTGATACCTTTCTCCGGTATCGGCGCCACAAAAATGGGTACAAACACACACACACACGCACACGCACACGCACACGCACACGCACACGCACACGCACACACACACACACACACACACATACACACACACACACACACACACACACAGACATTTTTTGTACCTTGGTCAACTATGTTCAGGGGACCCAAACAGACACATTTCCGCTGAAATCTCTATTTTCTTTTGGCACGGATTACAATACTACAATACTAGATATTTTCTCTCTAACATAACCCACAAACAATAACATGTCCAACCGCAAACAGATTTCTACCGTCTTCAAGGAGTCGTTGTTTAGTCCTCCTTGTTTTTAAAATACCTAAAAATGCTGCTCATACTAATCGAAGTAATATAGGGCTATTGATTACCGAAGGCAACGATGATTCTATCCTGCATAGAGCACCCACAACAACTTTCTGCAGCGCTATCTGTAGATATATTGTATATGCATATGTATATGTATGCTCGTTTACGAATTGCATATAATATACAATAAAGTATATTCAATAAATAGGTTCTTTAGCGCACATCTATCTATTCAAATTTATTTTTATATTTTTAGGAATCTATATTTTGTTTGCTTACTTTTACCCTGAATAACTGAATAATTTTGCAATCTTTGCACCGATATATCAAGAATGTTTTGGGTTTTGCAGCCAGACTTTGACCTTAAATAAGTTTTTGGTAAGCGCCCCGACATTTGACTTTTTTGCACAGTTATATTCGGGCACGATCGTCTGATACTACGTATAACAAAGCAAAAATCTGATGTGGCCAGGAACATGACTATCATACTATACAGCAGTGTCAAACGCTAATGATCTGACAATACTGTCAATAGAATCAAAATATCTATGAAATCCTGGCAAACTAGTTGTAATCCAGATACGAGTGATCTCAATCAAATAGAATGTTTGATCTGGCTAGTCGGGGTAGCACTGTTTTGAATACAAAACTGCTAACGCTTCACTAAACTATTTATTGTACATATATGCACAGAGTGCTGAGCGACAAACAGAGTCAACTACTATGGTTACTTTGAAAGTAAAGTTTGCTCATGCAGCTAAACTATTAATTTTACCAAAATACGTCATGGACATAAATTATACAAAATTTACTCTGCTTTAATTTATTAGTTAACTATTTTGACAAAGTTACAGAAATGGCGGCTCATTTGCAAAATTGTTGAAAAATGCTAAGAGTAAACTTTCAGTTCCTTTGGGCCCTTTTGAACAAAACTTCTTTTAGCTCTAAGTTTAGTCATGAAACTTCTAAATATGAAGTTTTGTCCCGATATCTCTGTACTTTCTCCGGAATTGTCGCCACAAAAAATAGGTACACACATACACACGAAATTTTTTTATACCTCGGTCAGAAATGTTCAGGGGACCCAAAAGGACATATTTCCGCCTAAAACTCAAATTATTTTTGCCACGATTACAATATGTTAACACACTATGTATGATAAAGTAACAACTAAAAACATGATGCTATAGTTATTTAACCAACAAGTATATTAAAAAGAGCGATTAATGATCGAGACTGTTTAACGCGCGAGCGAAGCGAGCGCGTTAATTGTCGAGATCATTAATCGCTGTTTAATATTCGAGTTGGTTACAAAATTTTTCCGTCGATCGTATTCTTCTAGCGTCTTCTAGATAGATTTTTCTTCGCCGATGTCTTTTTTAGGTTATATGACAATTTATGTAACTTGACACTGACAGTTCTAGAGAGCGTTGTTTTGATTGGAAGGTTTCATTTCACTTGGCCAATCAAGCGACGCCATTGCGTCTTGTGATTGGCTATAACAAATCATGCATTTATAGAAATCGTGCATTAATGGAGTACTTTAATAAACGATTTCCTATTCACTAACCTGACTCATAAATAAACGATCGACGGAAAAGATATTTACCCTATACATTATATCGACATGATTTAATCCCAAAACATTTTGTGGCATTTCCGGAATTTCTTGCTCTTCAACATGAGGAATATCCTCTTCAAGTTTATAAATTTTTGCCTTGACATCTTTCTCCAAGTTCATATTTAATTGAAATTCCGTTTTAAGTCGCATCAATGGTTCTAATGGTACGTGGTCATCACCAAAGTCAGCTTTTGCCAACCGATTATCAACCTCCAAAATAAGGGCATACTGTATATCTAAAAAATATCCTATATTTACAATAAAATTACGCTTTCCTAAAATTAAAAACAATTGCTAACCTTTGTGAAAATATATCCTCGGTACAATGCCAACAACACGAAGCTGCGATAGTTCATGCCTCAATTTTTTGCTAGTTTGCGTTAATAAATCTTGAATGCTCGTATCGGAAGAATTGCCTTTTGATATCCAAAACACATTAACGCCTTTATAATCTGAAGTAACTTCAACCTAAGCATATAGTAAGTATTTTTGTTACCAGAAGCACGTTACTTACTCTATTAATTTGTAAACCGTGACCCGCATATTCTGAAGCCATTTCTCCTGTGGCCATTAAGTCCGTTATGTGTCGCATGAATAACTTATTCAAAACGGCAACTCTTCGCATACTGCCTTTATTGTTTACTTTAAAAAAATCTTTACCAAACGTTGTTGTTTGGGGTAAAATTGGACGTTCCTCGTAAAAAGATTTCCTTAACAAAATCGAAATTGTAAACATGTAAAAAGGATATAATACAGTAATTTACTTTTTTTTTGATGGGTTCATTATTTTCCTCATAGTGCTACCGATACCATTAACGGCGGCGGTCGTGTGAAACGATCTATTTATTAAAATTAATGGAACTGTTTTTATTGTACTATACATTTTGCTACAAAACTTATAATGTATAAATATCTATAGTTTTTCAAGGGTGTTTTAAGGTTATGTCAGTGCTCGATCACTACCCACTACCGCCAACCTGATGTAAAAATACTTGCTTCATGCCGCCAACTGTAATATCGTATGAATATCATCATCATATACATAGGTTTGCCGTTTTCGATGGAAAACACGATGGATTAAAAAATGTTTAGAGCCGAAAGGACATTTTCAGTGAGAATCCCGCAGTCATGCCCCAGTCCTGTAATATGGTCAAAAGATATGAGTAGTAATTTATAAATGTTCATTTTATATCGAGGGAGATGCATTTTTCTGTAAAACTTGAATCAATAATTAATTACAAAACAGTAACAAAACTGTCCATGAAATTACATTTAATAAGCATTCATCAATTTCTTAATTAGACAATAATAAAGTTTTGAAGAATAAATTTTTTAGCAGAGTCACGATTTAAATTTGTCATTTTGGTATAAATTGGCAGCACTGTACGATATAAATATTTGAATTTTGTCTTGACTTTGGAGAAATAAAACGTACTGGATTAAATTGAACTTTGCAATAATGACGCGTTAGTAGTTTCGAAAAGAAATTAAACGAAATAAATGTGCAACTGGGCAGGAATGGGTAGTCTATTTCAGGAAGAAAGATATCGGTGCGCGCAATTGATGTACAAACGTCAGTGGTGCGATGAGTCACGCCGGCGCAGTACAACAGACAACAGTACTCATACACCGTTTGTTTATGTGGGGTGCTATTTCTGTAACAGAAGAACCCATTGATGAATTTGTGATAGGAGTACGCGAAAAGGGTGATTGAATTTGGCAGAGCGAGGGTGGTACGGAACTTCCACTGAATGTTTTGTTGCTGGTCAGACCGCGGCGAGGCGAATAGAGGTGTGTGTTTTTCTGTTGGCAGTTCCTCCCCGCCTATAAGGTGCACTAACTGATCTCATCCCACTGGTCGCCATCTTTATTTTGTGACTAGGCGTTGACTGTATGTTTTGGCAGGTCTGATGGCTGCGATCCGTAAGAAATTGGTGATCGTCGGTGATGGGGCATGCGGCAAAACTTGTCTCCTTATTGTGTTCAGTAAGGACCAATTCCCGGAGGTCTACGTGCCCACAGTTTTCGAGAACTATGTCGCCGACATAGAAGTTGATGGAAAACAGGTGGAATTAGCATTATGGGATACCGCAGGTCAAGAAGACTACGATCGTCTAAGGCCACTGTCCTACCCGGACACCGATGTAATCCTAATGTGTTTCTCGGTTGACTCGCCCGATTCTTTAGAAAATATCCCGGAGAAGTGGACGCCTGAGGTAAAACACTTCTGCCCCAACGTACCGATCATCCTTGTCGGAAACAAGAAAGATCTGCGGAATGATCCGAACACCATCAAAGAGCTAAGCAAGATGCGGCAGGAGCCGGTGAAGCCACAAGACGGCCGCGCTATGGCTGAGAAGATCAACGCGTTCGCATACCTCGAGTGCTCCGCGAAGAGCAAGGAAGGTGTCCGTGAAGTGTTTGAGACTGCCACTCGTGCCGCATTACAAGTTAAAAAGAAGAAGAAGCGTCCGTGCATCCTATTCTGAATAGATTCTTTTTTTATTACATATATGTAACGGGAAACTTAACAGCCAGATCAAAAACAGGAAGTTTATATTGATTAGATTTTGTTAGAGTTTGTTTAATATTATTATTATTATGATTGGGGCTTTGCATATATATATATATTACCTAATATAATAAATCCCCATTTATTATATTCACTTCCGGTTTTGTTTCCCATAATTACAAAAGTACTTCTCCCAATCAGTTGGCCGTGGACATCAGAAACAACGGAATAATACTATCATCCTGGATGTCTTCTACATTTGAAAGTATATATATATATATATATATGGCATACATGTATTTGTTTGCGGTTAAGCCGCACTTTATATTTATTAGTGGCTGTTTTTGCTTGTTTGTCATTTAGGAACAAGTTAATTTTATTTTTGTCAAGCAATCGTTTCTAAATGACCGATCATCTATAGCTTTATCTTCTATCCTAAATATATATGCACAAAAAATATACCTACCGATGTCCACATAAAATAAATGACTTCTGTTTATTAGTAATTTGTTTATGTTTATATTCTTCATTATAGTGAGGTATGACATAAGTATAATTTGTATGGACATGCAGTTTTCTTTTTGTGTCAATAAAGATATTTTGTCTAATGAATACCCTTCTAAATATTTTATATTTGTTCTATGGTGCATGAATATTCTCATTAAAAATGAAGAAATTGTGAAAAAAAAACAGAACAAGAGTTTGACTTGAGATATTAAGTTGATGATTCATGAAAACGTTTTGCAACTCTACTAGATTTTGTGTATTGGGGGTTGCCTGTACATGTAATAACTAACTTTTCCATTTATGTATCCTAAGATGCAACAAATAAAACTTTTTCTTATATACATTCCACTTTTATTTACCATAACCATAAAACAATAACCTAATTTACTCATTTCTGCGTATTTTGATATTATTTATATTTATTCCATGATTTCATTGATGAAATCTACAGAGTACCTAGTCATACTGATCAATAAACGCATTTTCACTAACAATTAACTATTTACCTTGTAATAAAAGAATGTACAAACAACCTGTTTATGAAATATTAGAGTATAACAAAAATGTATGCAAAATCGTCGACGCAAACCTAGAAAAAAATATTCAAGTGCCTTATCAGCAGGACGAATTTGTTTGTTTTCTGATTACATACCTGACATATATGTTTGTATTATTTTAAATAACTTCATCACTCCGTGTCTAGTGTTATGAGTATGAATTTAAAATTCAGTTGGGTGGAAATTAGTTTGATCAGTGGAGTATAGCGAAGCTTTCCTTTGGTTCATGTAATTCTATATTTAGCATATTGACGGCACTGTCGTACAGGGAAAAGGGTAGTTTTATTAATACCAAGATTGACAACAAATGCCCATAGTAGTTAATCCATAGATAATACTAAAATATATTATTTTAATTATTATAATATGAATAATATAATTAATAAGTAAGTAAACACTTAACAATTAAGGATATATTGCTGCATCATTTCGGCAACAAATGTATGATGCTTTGTTACATGCAATGTTAGGGTTATATAATTGTGACATTTAGGCAACTTCTTATGTCCTACTGCGGATATGGTAACAACCTCAATGGCAACATCTTTTGCAATATTTTAACAAAGTTTAAAACACATGTTGGCAACATTATTATTAGTATTCTTTATACTTTTTACGTAGTATTATAAAGTATTACAATCGTGCAAAAAAATTTGAGATTTTAGTGGAATTATGTCATATTGTGACAGTGGCGGATATAGAGGGGGGCGCAGGGGGCGCCCAATCCCTGGGGCGAATTTGTTGGTAAGCGG